>CM037794.1:5844437-5894437 GCA_021229015.1 Solen grandis | reverse complement strand
TCGTTTTTCAAATTTAATCCGGGGAATTTATATTCGTTTTTCAAATTTAATCCCCTGATTATCACAAATTTACTGTATTTATCATGTAATTATACTTCCTTGATACTTTCGTAAAATAAGTAAATCACGATATGTATTCGGTTAAATATTAATCATTCATTTGTAACATAGCATTTAATCATTTTATGTGTTATTGCAATACATCATTATTAATTAAACGAAAACCCTTAAGAATTACCGTTTTACAGAGTACTGGGGAAAAAAAAGTAACTGGTGTTGCACGGAACACATGAGTCCCCTACCGGTGAGGTGCATAATATTTCCGTTACCATAGTAACCAGAACTTTGGTCCTAGAAAAAAAAATGTGACGTGCAGAATCTACATACTGCCATCTATTTATATACCAATTTCATAATATTATCTTAAACTGTTTTAAGTTATCGCGGGATCCAGATTTCCGGACATCCGGACGGACATACAGACGGACAGACAGACGGAAGGCTAACCTATAGTCCCCTTCGGTGTATGGGACTAAAATAACTTTCAACTATACCAACCCCTTTCATGTTAAAATGGATTCATCGGTATTATGTTATATAAATGACAAATTTGTTTTCACTCTTATATATAATAATGATATTTAATATATATCGTCAAGGGTTGGTTTGCCCGATGGTGTCAAAATTGTCTGGCGGAAGGAGGGTTGGTGACGTCAACAGTTTCAAATGCCCTACAGGATACGTTGGGGGCGGAGAGGCCACGTGTCTGCCAAACCTGGCATGGAGTAATAACATCAGTTTTACCTGTACTCGTGAGTTAAATTTACATCGTTTTGAAAATGTCCCAAAGAGCTAACACGCGTTGTTTACTACTTAAGTGCTAATAAATCTCAATCATTTTTGGTAGCTTTTTTGAATATAATTTAGCTTATGTTTTACTTTCACCAAATTCATAGTATGATTTGATATTTCTGATTAAATCAAATGCATTCGAAAGGCGTTGGTATTAGTAACTGTTTTTGTACATGTTGCCGCGTTGTCAATTTACCTGCCTGTAAAATATCGTGTACATGAAATGATTGCTCTTATGGATTAAAAGGAGTTCTAGATACATACAAATATTATCCAGGACATATTCAATTAAAAGGCATTATGAGTGTAAGATAATATCACACCTTTGTACCCTTCACTTTGAATTGAAATCATATGTATTTTAATGATGTTTGTGTTGTTTTATTTAGTTAATGATTATTACAAATACTAAAAAGAGGGAAAATGCTAGATTGCAAATCTCATTTCTAATAACTGTTTCACGTTCCTGAACGCATTTGATTTGGAAATAACGTAATATGGGTTGTGTTCAACTTTGAATTGTTACTTAATAAAGCAAGTTTATATCAGTACTTTGATTACACACATAAATAAAATGCGAAAATTATTGTACACACAGAGTAAGACCATAACTACTTTAAAGCATCTCGTTCACAGATGATCGGCAGAAAGTTTTTTTCTACTCTCCCTTGTTAAAACTTGGCAAGGTTAGGTCACATTGCATAGTTCGTAAACGCAATTCGAGGATATCAATTAAATATAGAATACGGTATCCGAGAAGCATGTTCTTGTAGTACCACATGACATTTTCCACAATATGGCGTCTCCGCCAGTTCTGGGTAGCCAATAGAATAATAATCCGGGCAAGATCAGACTGTGACGTCTCCGCCAGTTCTGGGTAGCCAATAGAATAATAATCCGGGTAAGATCAGACTGTGACGTCTCCGCCAGTTCTGGGTAGTCAATAGAATAATAATCCGGGTAAGATCAGACTGTGACGTCTCCGCCAGTTCTGGGTAGTCAATAGAACAATAATCCGGGTAAGATCAGAATGTGACGTCTCCGCCAGTTCTGGGTAGCCAATAGAATAATAATCCGGGTAAGATCAGACTGTGACGTCTCCGCCAGTTCTGGGTAGCCAATAGAATAATAGAATAATCCGGGTAAGATCAGACTGTGACGTCTCCGCCAGTTCTGGGTAGTCAATAGAATAATAGAATAATCCGGGTAAGATCAGACTGTGACGTGAGCGAATGCGCGAAGAGAGATTGTGGTCAGTCAAGTGACGGCAAATGAAAATAGAACGTCTAAATATATGATTCTAAATATCGGTTCAATACCGTTAGTAACACTATTGCTTGTGATTAAGAAACCACTCATTTCTTTACACTCACCGCTGGTTTCATTAAGTTACCATGCGTCTGTAAATTGGTATTGATAGACATAAGACACAATATAGTTAAGTTCTTAGTCAATGACCATCTGTGAACAAGCTGCTTAAAGCCTTTGATTCATTACTTTGCATAGTCCAATTGTATGAAAGGAGTTCATAATTTATAAGATATTTTTTCTATCACATTGCAGTGTTTTTTTTTTGTGTGTTTTTTTTTTTAATTCAATTTCCAATGAAAAATCGGTCATTGGTCATCAAATGGAAAAGAAAATGCAATATGTTAACGTATGTATATATACTTTATTTGAAAACAGTGCTGCTAGGACATACATGCACGAATAATTTGGATTGTGAAGAAATCGACGCCAAATGTATGTCTAATGTTTGCAATTGCACGCATACCATGTCATACAACGCTTCTGACGTCATGTGTATCGGGGGTAAGTATTTCCAATAGATAACTATAGGGAAACGTGTATCAAACTTACCATCTTTCGTTCTCTCTCTCTCTCTCTCTCTCTCTCTCACACACACACACACAAACACACACACACACACACACACACACACACAAGTACATATAAATGATAGATGTGTGCATGTTCTATTTTTGTCATAATGTTGTGTGCACACGAATATATGAGAAAATAGAAGAAAACTATATGGATATATGTATTAGAGATTTATTCGGCTCAACTTTTAAATAAATACTGAATATAAAAAATCTTCACTTGTTAAAACATTAAAGCGATACAACGATATACGTGTTAATTTACTTGTATATGACGGCTGGTGACATCAGTATATTCAAGAAACAAAACCTCGTTACGGGAGTTTACGGAAATGTTTCCGGCATGATCGGAAAGGCTCGCTGGTAATTAATTGCGCATTACACGTTGAAGAGCGAGTAATGGGCGGCAATTCATGTTTACCAAATTAATCGCTCCTTTTTTTTCTCTCAGCTAAGAATTAAAAACTACATAGATGACTGAAAAAAATTGATAATTAAATGAATGAATTGTCAGAAAATACTTCATTTCTTCTGCCATTACTGTGAAATACACCCGTACAAAATGGAATTCACAGTGCTAAAGTGCTTGTGATGTGATAACTTTCAATAAAGATTGTCAATTTGACATCACAAGCATGTCCTATATGGTATAATGTTGTCACAGACGCTCGCAGCTAAATGAAGTAGGGCGTGAAAAACGTACAGCCTGTTTGTTCAGCCTCATTGATATTCACGACGTTCCGAACAGTTTCCGAGTCCATCGGACTGTTTCCGAATGTGGAAGATATTCTACGTATGTACTGATCATCATAAAAGTTGGCGGATTTTTAAGATGTTCGTTATGTTCATATAACTTTGTCTGTTTCAATCTTTTGACTTTTCTGTGAATATGAAAGCTGCAATCTATATAATCAGTTTTTCATCATACATCTTTTAAGTCAAGAATTTTCAAGGATGAATGTAAAACCGAATTTATCTTTAATGTGAATTTACTGTTAATGATTTAAATAAAATGATTTATCCTTTATAAGATCATCTCAGAAACAAAAAATAAATATTTTACTAGATGTGATGGGATTATAAAGTGACGAAGGGCATGAGTTTACCATATTCTTTAAAATGTTAATTATAAAGTTCATGGTTTCTATCCCACAACGGGGGAAGTTATTCAAGCTTGGTTATCTTTGCGCATAATTAAAGGTCCGGTCACAGATATACTCAGTTTCAGCATAAAATTGTCCTATGTGATATATGAAGATTATTTCATTGCACCATAAATACCAATGCAGCTTTAGAATGTAAACAAAGACTAATTTCTCATGTCATTTTTCTCCCTTTCTTTGTTGTTTTCATTCATTGCTTACATCATTTAATTTTAAGATAAGCACAGGTAGAGACAGAAAACAGTCATCCCTTGTAATGTGCTTTAATGTGGAATGTTTACGAAATGACCATATTTAATAATGAAAAACAGATTTTGCAAGTAAACTATACTGCTTGATAATAGGAGTATCTTTATTATATTCATCAAATAGAAAAAAGTGTAGTATATTAAGATATTCATTTCGCCATTATGGCCTAGCTAAAGAGTAAGAAATTTCCCAAATAGTCAAATGTATCAAGACGTACTTTCTGCGTATGTAAAAGAAAATGACCATTAATGCGAATGCTTTATAGTAGTTGTTAAAACATTGTTGAAGAAAGTTAAACTTTTTTGACAGAATCTTAACAAAGCCACACAGTAAACTGCATGTTTTGTTTATCCAGTGCAGAATGAACAATTTGAAAATTCAAACACAAAAATAAGACTTATTTATGTCATGGTGGATACCCTAACGTGTAGCGAAACCAGCTGACATCCGGTGAAGTATAAAGAATGAAGAATAACAATCGTTTCCCGGAAAAAATTCTTAACAAAGCCACACAGTAAACTGCATGTACGTAAAATTGCCAAGGTTTTCTGTCGGTAACATTTTAATTTCGCTGGAATAATATTCCTTTCCATACAAAATGTGAAAAAATGGTGTTTGATCATGGAAGTACAGAGAGAGAGAGAGCTTTTCGGAAGAACCCCCCCCCCCCAACACACACACACACACACACACACACACACTAAAAAAAGAAAACGAAAACAACATTTCGGCTGTATGTCTCGATTAGGTTATATAATGATTTCAAAGATATTGGTTGTTACAAAATATCTTCTTGAAGCTAACGAGGATCATTGTCTCAAATCAAGATTTATGTTATCCTATCACAACAAGCAGAATTAATTTTCGACTTTGCTTAACCTAATTCCCCAATGCAGATTTCTTTTGATGGTGATTTGATGGTGATTTTTAATATGACAACATAATATTTCTCTCAGAATAATATACTTATTCCAAGATTCCCAAATACATAATCAGGGATAGATGCACGCGCGTGAGCACACACACACACATTCAAAAAGCTGACACCCTGAAATACCCGTTTTACTGGGAATTAACGAAAATGAGCAAACGAATGAATCAATAATATCGGTCCATTATATAATTTGAATACTGAGAAAAGCAAAAACGTCATTCGATTTTAAAAGCTTATGTCTCTTGTCGAAAGTAAGTTTTCGAATGGATTAAAAAGATGCAAACATTTCCTTAAAGAAGCTAGTGGTGAATCTGGATGCTTCAAGATATTCAATCCACCGGTCATCTTGCATGTTTTAAATGTATGAATTTATAGTCCCTCAAATTTGTTTGCAATAGGGTGGGTGCATAAAATAAATGAACTGATGGTCAAATCTTGCGAGCTAAGAAAATTGCCGAAAATACAAAATTAATCCATTTACACACAAAAATCCAAATTTTATTCGTATATCGATACATCTTTTTTCCATCATCGTCATCATCAGTGCCAAAAGGAAAAATAGCGGTTTTGAAAAGTATATCATACTATATTATAGTTTCATGCGCATTGAGTAGCAGAAATTAACAGGTTTGCAAGAATGACTTTTTCACATCTTGAGTCCAAAAGGTATGATCAGCCTAAATAGATGAAAACGCACAAAAAAGTCCCATAAATAAAAAAAAAGATCGTTCCTATGTTATATTTGTTTATGTTAGAAAAAAAATATATTAAATATGATCAAAGATCCAGAGATTCCAAGCCTTACATTTGTTCAAGGTTGTAAATACTTGATATTGACATGATGCCATTTATATGGGGTAAGATGTGATAGCCTTGAATATCGGGACTTTGTCCTTGGGAATCTGCAGGTATAATCATAGGTTGTCGATAGTTAAATGCGGGGACACTGTATCATCAATGATCTTAACAGGCATTCCTTCAAAAAAGGTCGTAGAATTCATTATTTCTTCCCAGCAGCTAGAAATCTATTTAGTCAGGGACAATAACTCTGAACCGTGCTTCAGTGGTGGTAAAACATCATGGAAAGTCTCTCGGTCTCAATAATGTGGGGTCAAATGCAAAGCTTAATGGCGTACGTGAAAAATCGTCTATATTTTAAATTTAATGAATTTATCGCGACGCACGTCTTCGCTTCGCTTCCGATAACTCCATAAAAATTCAGAATGTATAAAAAAAACTAAAAATAAATATTTTATAAACTAGCATATTGCGGATCGCCCCGGAAATTAGCAAATGCTTGTTAACATTAGTGGCAAGCGTTCAGATTGATTCGTGTCATTACCAATCTTAATTGCAGTCAACTTACAGCATGCAATGCTAAAGTAAGAACAGCATTGTTACAAATCGGCTACACGATTTACCCAAATTGACATATATACCGGACACTACCAGAATCGACTTTGAAATATACCGCACTCGACTTTATTTTCATGTCAAAAAAGGCATATTTTATTTAATGTTATCAAAGGTACCGAGAAAAATGTGAAAAGAAGCCCTGTTCGTGAAAATAAGTTAGCGTTTACGAAAATAACTATATCTCATTTAAATGCGAAAAATTCCAATGTTGCTTTTTGCGAGAACTAATACTTACCCGTACTTTATAAATATTTTACTCTCAATATTGTATTCATAACACCAACTGGGTATTTTAACTTTTTTAAATAAATCATTACCTGTTAAGTACGGTAAGTTTTCTTTTATATTAATATAATTACGAGTTTTATTTGCATACTATTTAAACTGATATTAGACTTAACCTCACTTCTATAACATAACCCTATATGTTTTGCAATTGAAGGCTGTGGTTCTGACACGAAGGTAGCAAATGCTTACATTACTGGCAACTCGAGCGATCATACCTTTTGGGGTCATGCTGGATGCTCTCCAACATCTGACTCAATGATGCCCATTTGGCTAACAGCATATGATAACTGCGTGGTATATAGTCTATGCCGTGAAATTCTTTTCGAAATGCTATTTATGTGTATTGAAACCGTCTCGTGACGGTTAGCAACATTCAGTATTATAGCAAGAATGGCAGGGTGTTATAAATCATAACTTTAAAACACGGACACACACATACATTAGAATCATCTACAGTGGCATTTATAATTAGATATATCTTGCATTTAAACTAGTCTTACATAGATTTTCCATCCAATTACTGCTTAAAAACTGTCTTAATTATGTAATCTTTTGTTTTTCATTGCATACATTTATAATATTGTACCTCCTAAACATTTTCTTTATCTTGACCTCATAGCATTTACAACATATTTTACATGCAAACGAAATCAGTGATTATATATGCAACAAGTTTACAGTGGTTGCTTGAGAAAGTATCAAGAATCGTTGATTTGGTACCTTACTTATATATATTTTACATATAGCATGCGGCATAGTCCCAAATGTAGCAAATGCTGTCGTCAGTGGCGATGAAAAAGTCAAGAGGTATTCTTGCAAGGAGGGATATTTTCCAACATCCGCCTCCGAAACGAACATAACATGTAACGGAACCAGCTGGACACCGACTAATAGAATGGAATGCTATAGTAAGTCAAACCTAATTGAATATTCATATTACCGATCGTACGGAATAGTTTTACCGAATCAACTCATAATCAGTGCTCATTGTAGCTCACTAGAACATAATATGTCCATTGTGAGCAGTTGTGACCTCTCTGTGTCCGACGTCCGTCGTCGTCAACAATTTTGCTTTAAAAAGAATCCTTCTTCATCCATTGGGTAGACCGTCTTGAATTTGGCAAGAATGATCCTTGGGCAGTCCTTCAGTAAAAGTGGTAGAACTGAATTTTGTTTGGCACAGATAGGCACGTCATAGCCCTTTACCACAATTGGAAACATAAGTTTATCCCTTGACAAATGAGGCCACCAGGAGTCGGCTAGTTGCCTGTTATACTTTATTTAGAATATTTTTAAATTCTTTCTGTGAAACCAGTAGCCAGAATTTATTTTCATTTTCACAAATGGTAGCGCCATAGCCCTCTGCCATACTTGCAAAGATATGATTGATCCCTTGAAAAAGAGACCAGCTAGTTTCTTATATACTCTGTTATACTCAATTTAGATATTTTCAGAGTTCTTCTCCCCTGAAATCCAAGTTTAAAATTAAGTCCTGTTTTGTACTAATGATAGCCTCATGGCCTCTATCGTAATTGTCATTGTCGATTCTTTGAGTCATCCAAATGGGTTTACTAAATTTCTAATATAATTTGTTTGTCTGTTTGTTTGTTTGTTGGGTTTAACGCCCCAAACGTATTTCAGTCATTTGGAGACGATGTCAACTTGAGACAGAATAGGCTGCCACTGCGTATCACGTAGACATGTGGCATGATACCACACCCAGCCACATTATCCTGACATCGGGCCAACCAGTCCTGCAACTACCCTTATATGCTGAGCGCTAAGCAAGGGGGCTATAACAGTACCATTTTTTACGACTTTGGTATGTCGCGGCCGGGGATCGATCCCACGACCTCCCGCACCCGAGACAGACGCTCTAACCACTCGGCCACCGGGGGCGGTAAATAATATAATTTGTACAGAAACTTTAGACTTCATTGTATCTGAAATTTATATCTGGTTGATGCTGGAGGTAAAATAGGTAAAGTCAAGACCCTGGATAGTATGGTACTCTGGTGAGCTATCTAGGGCCACTATGACCCTTAACTTTTAAAGAAACATTAAAACTTGAAATAGCTTATTTGTACATCATTCTACATGCCATTGAAGTATATTGAAACTATATAGATAGTGAATACCAATTACGAATGCATTTTGCAGCGTGTGGTACTCCCCCTTCTGTTCCTGGTGCCGACATTGTGTCCGTGGCAGGCCCAGTGAGGAAATATATGTGTGGTGATGGGAGCGAGCCTGTCGTGGGAACCAACAGCACATTGGTATGCCAGGAACCAGGGCGGTGGGATGTGGACACCACATTTGCATGTACAGGTCAGTGTATCAGACGCTTAAGATCACCTACTAGAACAAATCAGTAATATCAGTTACATCATTTACACAATCACGACCATTAATCAGTTCCATTAATTACTATTTCCTTCTTCGTTTACCACTCAGATAGTTATATCATATTTTGGTGATTATTTATTTAAAAGTTTATTTAAAAAATGTACTCTGCCTCTCAGTAGTATCATGCCATTAGATAAGTGGCATGATACAATTTCCAATTATATTTTCCTGGTATTTGGTCAACTGTTCCTTCTATTTAGAGCACTAAACACTGGCATCACATTCAAATATTTGGTACCCAACTTTAGGGCTAAACTTGCATTTTATGTAATCCATCCATTATTGAGTTGTGATCGTGGTCCATTAAATGATAGTGGGAAGTTTATAATAAATACAAGCCTTTATAGCCTTTAAGCAGAGTCTATAACCCCAAGTCAGTGTATACTTGCAGTTGCACTTAAGTCTTTTTAAGCATTTGAAGGATCATGATTATAAATGGATGATGGATGGATTACCTTGAAGATTAACCATCTTGCTATATCATCCTTTTAGAGAATCCTATAAACGTATTTAACACTAAATTGTTTCTAGGTAGGAAGAGAAAAACACACACACTGAAATGACAATAATTTTTTCCTAGCATGAATTGTTTATTTGAATGGTTTAAAGACCCATCAACAGTATTTCAGTCATTTTAGGGACTAATGGGTCAAGTATTGTGCTGCCTCATGCAATATCACACCCAACCTGTTTACCACAAAATGCTAAACCAGTTCTATTTTAAAGGACTTGGATATGTATTGGCTATGAATTGAACTTACAACTTCTGGGTTAGTGGGCGAACACTCTCGGCACTTGGCCTACAAGACTGTCGGGAGATGTTTGGATGTTTGAAGGATTACAGGCAGCAATAATTAAGTATACAAACATTTGTTAAATAAGTCCCCTTGAGAAACATACTGTTTAATAAGTAATGATCTGAAGCCTCCCAGCAGATGCTCTCATTTAGTTTCAAGAATCCAGTATTGGTAAAATATGTGTAAGCGGTATGGTAGCTCAGCTGGTTGAGCACCCACCTTGTAAGCGCTGTGTCTTGGGTCAAAATAACATAGGGCTCTTGCAGTATAGTTCTCAAGTATGATTACCCTGGAATTTGTCAAGAACTTAATATCAATTTGTTCTGTGCAGTGAATTTTTGACAACTTCCAAAAATTGTTTATGAATGTGTTGCCATTGGATTCATAAAGAAAATTGATGTGTTTTCAGTCTAGTGATATCAGGGCCTTATTAATTCAGAAATTGAGCCGATATCAATTCATTCAGTTACACACTCTTACTGAAACCATTTGGGAGTTGGGGGGGGGGGGGGTTTCATGAAAGAAATATCCCCTGAGCGAAACCGAAGAGCAATTTTAGCTCACCAGACCACAAGGTGCTTAAGGAGAGTTATTAGGATCATCCTGCATCCGTCTTCGTAATTCGTCAACAATTTGCTTTAAAATACATATCCTCTGAAACCGCTAAGTATAGATTGATGAAACTTGGCATTTATCGTTCTTGGGTTAACCTCCACAAAAGTTGCAAAAATAAAATTGATCCATGCAGACCTCTGGTTGCCATGGAAACCAACAGAATTTTACTTTAAAATTTCAAAACTCTTCTTCTATAAATCCAATGGTCAGAATTCTAATTTCATTTTGGACAAATGGTCACCTCATGAATGTCTACCATAATTTCTAAAATAAAGTACCAAGGGGGTCAGCCATTTTCCTAATAATAATATTATAACTCTATATAGAAAATTTAAAAATTATTCTTCTGTGAAACTGATGATCAGAATTTATTTTCATTTGGCACAAATGGTCACCTTATGTTGTTACCATAATTCTAAAATAAGTTGATCCCGTGAAAAATGAGGCCCCTAGGAGGGTCAGCTAGTTTCCTTATATACTCTTTATAGATGATTTCAAAAATCTTTTTTCTGGGAAACCAATAGTCAGAATTTAATTTTTAATAGCTGGCATCTTCATCTAATAAATAGCTAACGTGGAACATCACATCTGATGACTGTTTTTTGTTTGTTTTGTTTTTCAGATATTAGAATAAGAAAACATATAGTAAGAGAATAATTCACAAAGACTAAATATCAAGAAAGAGCTTAATCAAGCATATATAGATATATCCTCAAATATTGTATATTTCAATTGTTTTAAGAATGGTTGGTACTTCTGGAAGTACTCCGGTGGTGGCGTGTCAGACCAACAGGTGGAAAATGCTTTACTATTAATTTAGAGGAAACCAGTTATAAAAATGTTAAATTTGGCATGCATAATTTTGTTCATGGGCCGCTTCGTTTCTCCGCAGTCTCACGAAATATAGTCTTTATCAGCTATTTTATGTGTTTCAAGCGCCAAGAAACATAAGCTTGATATCAAGCACTTTAAGAATCTTATTTTACCATACATCATGTATACTCCATGGGAAGATGTTTTATTTCGTATTGTTGGTGTTTTCGGTATATGAATGCATTACTCGACACAGTTTTGTAAAATGTGAAAATATAAGAATTTCGCTGTTCAAGCTTACAGTTTGTCCGACTTATTCGTCCAATTAAATGCTTGCATTTCGTTCAAAATTTGAAAAAAAAAATATATGGCATAAAATGATCCGTGAGGTCTTGATATGAAGAAAATATGAGTGTATGCTGCCAACGTGATCTTATGACTAAATAGGCGGAGTTTGTTTCGGCGGCGGGTGATTACGTCATGTTTTGCATGTAGCCTTATAATACAGACTCTGAACCTTCACGTGTACTGTCAATCAAACGGGAGGTCAAAGGAAAAGATATATGACTCCGCTTCGCGTCGCTTGCGATAAATTCCATAAAATTTAAAGTATAAACGGTAACTAAAACTTTAAACATCACGTCTGCTGTCAATCAAACGGGAGGCGGTTCTATACTGTGAGGTCAAAGGCAAAGCTGTATGGCGTACGTGACAAAATGTAAATATGTTATCGTTTATATTTTAATTTTACGGATTTGTCGCAGTGCTCCGCTTCGCGTCGATTGCGATAAATTCCATAAAATTTAAAATATAAACGATAACTAATACTTACATCTCTTCCATCATTTTTTTTTTCGATTTAGCATGCTTATGTTTTTTATCTTTTCACCTTAGGGACGTATGTGTTGGCACGTGCCTATTTTGCCTACAGGAAGCTACACCAGTGCTAAAAATAGTATTTTGAGCGGACAGCGGCTCATTGATGGGACTAGGTTATTATTAGAAATACCGAAATAACCGGAAATAACGAAATGTATTGCTTATGCATCGCTAATACATCTTTTTCCGGTAAAGTTTGACACATTTGATAATGAAATCATACTTTATTATAATGTTTTTGTAAAAGCATTTTATGAAAATAACTCGCATGTGGCTTATTTTTGGAGTATTAATTTGATTTCGTAATTGGCCGCTGTTGTTTTCGGTAAGGTGTACCGATCTAACTTGACAGATGTCGCTTACTTTGCATGCTCTAAGATACTGTGGCAAAAAATATTGAATATATTTATAGATATTTTATGGAAATATTGGAGTTTTTTTCTCTTAATCGGCAGGTTTCAAATATGAACTTTTTAACCACATAATTTCTTCTGCGTAGTAATACTACATAATGTTAAAAATGACTTGCCGGACTATCGTCAATCGTTTCAAAACTGCGGTTCTAAAGACTGCTTGCGCATGCGCGCTACGCAGTTTAAAATTGAACCATACATCTTTTATTGTCTCATTCATCGCTCTTCCTACGTAGACATGAAGTGTAGGCTAGAAATTTAAAGTTGATTGTGATACAAATTAGCCCATTTACATGATATGCACGTACGATTTACACGAAGAATAGTTATTTTGTCAAAGGGTATGCCCAATATCCCCAAATAAGTGACTTCCAACCTGTTACAGATAATCGTATCCTTTTCTAGTTGCACAAAGAACTGATCTCCTAATGACATTTGTCACTTCTACGTGAAATTTTACCTTAAACTAATTGTTTTAGGCTTGCGTAATACTATACGTGTGTGAACTCCCTGGCAGCAGTGAATATGGGCAATTTCTCTGGATATGTCAAGAATAAGTCAACATTCGTCATATTCAAAATCAAGATGGTCTTTTTTAGAGTCTACAAAGCACCTTCCATACCAATCATCTAATCAAATATTTACTAAAACATATATGTTGATTTAGAACATATTGACTCCTAACACAAACCAACTTCCGTTTGAGGACCGTCCCCGGTGTCCAAGTGGTTAGAGCGTCCGCTTCGGGAGCGGGGGGTCGTGGGTTCAATCCTCGGACGCGACATACCAAAGTCGTAAAAAAAGGTACTGTTATAGCTCCCTTGCTTGGCGCTCAGCATATAATGGTAGTTGTAGGACTGGTTGGCCCGGTGTCAGGATAATATGACTGGGTATGGTATCATGCCACATCTCTCCGGCGTGATACTGTAGTGTGGCAGCACTATATCTGTCTCAAGTAGACATGATCTCCAAATGACTGAAATACTGTCGGTGGGACGTTTAACCCAACAAACAAACAAATTCGTTTGATTATAAATGTTGTTGTGTAGAGCTTACTCGATTATTGAATCCTAAATATCAAAATGTAATTTCATGTCAAAAATTCAAAAGATATCTTAAATGTCTATTGTTAAGCATACTTAATATCTATGATAAAGGTTTGGCTGAGCAGAAGTGTAAAGAAATATTCTCCTTTCTCTGTATACACCACTTTATTAATCATAGACTATTATATTTTCCCTCCCAACCCAACTGTTCAAAGTGAAGAGGAAGCATAATTGCTTTGCCCATGTCGGTCATTCTGTTGGTAACAGAGGTTTAACGGAGAACTTAAGATCTTATAGGCACTAAAGTTATTATTGAAAATGTGTAATTTATTCTTCTTCGTTGTGCAATTGATGATTGTGACTCATGACATATGATAAAGAGTGTGTTTCATGACGGTGTCACGGAGTGGAGTGTGAGAATTACGACATGGGAGGGATTATCTTTTATTGTTTATTTACATTTTTTCTAGGTGTCCGACTCGTTCATGGGAACAATGAGAACTTTGGCCGGGTAGAAATATTCTTTAAAGGATCATGGATGACAATGAAAATGAAAATGGACATGCAAAAGATTGAGGAAAACATAAGGGTCATATGTAGAAACGTCAATCCTAAATTTAGGTATATTCTCATAGCAGTGTAAAAATGATAAAAGAGATTCATTGAAAACAGTCTGTCAGAATGACATTAAAATTGTCATTCGAAATAATAAAGTTCGGAAGGATTCAGTAGAGATTTTAATTGCGGGTCGAATGCATATACATGTATAAACAATTTGCTTATTGCAACTTAACTATACATAATACTTAGTAAACATATAGAACATTAAATTGTGCAGATCCCTTAAAATGCATCAATGTATAAAGTATTGAATTGTAATTCTTAGGTAAAATCCGAAAAAAAAAATAATTCTTAGATTTTACATCGCAGGTCTACAAATAAACAATTCAAATTAGTCATTTGTTAAATGTATAACAACACATTAAAAAAGTCATTTAAGAAAGGTTATAAATTTCTCTACAAGATTTGGTGGCAGTTACCACCCGAAGAAATTGTTCGATGAAGGAGCTTCTACGCAAGGTGCCGTGAAACTGGACAATATGGCTTGCACCGGGAATGAAGAGCAGGTCATCTTGTGTCCGAAAAAGTCCGCGTCAAATGACAGCAACCACGGAGACGACTTTGGTGTCACGTGTTACACTGAGTCCCTGGAAGGTACATTAGAATAGGTTACATGCCCACGTAAATTCCGGTGTAATTCAAATATAGGATAATGAAAAATAATTAGTGAATATAAATAATAATGGAATTATAATAATGGAATTATTATTATGAAAAAGCATACGTTGACGTATTATACTTCCGTATATTCCCGATATACGTCCCAGAATTTTGAAAATTCCTAAAAATGGTACCGGATGTTCTCATTATCTCCTGTCAAGATTGGTTAGATCTGGATTTTTGTAAGCAAAAGTCGATGGTTTTGCTTTGATAGACGGCAAATAAGTAGTCCTGTACTGTATGTAATGAGTATGTGTATATGTTATATGCAAACTGAACCCAGTTGCTCCGCCCACATCCACTTTCTCAGACATAACCATTCCTTGTTTATTAAATATGAATTACTGATGTATAATGTCATTTCATAACATGTATGCTCATATATTGCAATCCAGATATTTTTTTCTAGATAAACACTACTATAAGCCCGCACCTACTCTATATCTTGGTATCTTTTTAATCAGGTATTCAACGAAGTTGAACCCTAGTTTTTTAGAATTGAGTATGTCTTTGAGTGGGCGGGCGGGCGTCAAACATGTGGCTTCCGTCAAATATCTCCTTTTACAATTAAGGAAAAGTAATTATACTTGGTAGGTAGATACCTTATGGGAAGAGGAAGGTTGGGATTGATTTTCAGGTCAGTAGGGTCAAGGTCACTGTTGCTAAAAATAGATTTTTCGTTTTTGTCAACTAACACCTTTTCGGAGTGAGGTATGATGATCATTTTCGGTAGATAGATACCATTTAAGAGGAGAAAGATTGGGATTGAATTTCTGGTCAAAAGGGTTAAGGTCACTGTTACTAAAATAGTTTTGCATCAAACATGTGGTCTCCGTTGAATATCTCATGTTAGAAATAAAGTAAAGTGATCATATTTGGTAGGTAGATACCTCATAGGTAGAGAAATGTTGGGATTGATTTTAAGGTCACTGTTGCTAACCTAGATTTTTTCGTTTCCATCAAAAAACTCCTTTAAGGAGTGAAGTATGATGGTCATATTTGGTAGATAGATACCTTATGACAATAGGAAGATTGGGATTGAATTTCAGATAAATAAGGCCAAGGTCACTGTTTCTAAAAGTAACATCAAACAGGCAATTTTCGTCGAATATCTCCTGTTAGAATTGAGATACAGTTTTCATAATTGGTAGGTAGATACCTTACCTGTCAATTTGTGTGATGTCATGTTTGCTTTTAAGGCAGGGCTGGAAGGTGACGTCATTTGACGTGTTTATTGTTTGATCTTTTATTTAGAGTGAGGTATCTATCGAAGAGAACGTCAAAAGTTATGATGCTCTTAAGCGTAGCCCGCTAAAAATGATTATTGTTGCCATTATTGTTAATTTTAACATGTTTTCATTGTTTTTGGTTCTTTATTTAACCCATAACCATGCTGGTTTGAATGTTGAGTCCAATGGAATTCATTTTAATGAAATCAGTTTAATAATTGTATATGTTCGGGGCGGTAACTATTTTTATGTTCGTTTGAGGTATACAAATCGGTGTGTCATCAAGATACGTTTTCTGCATTGTCGGTTTAATTTCGATAGAACTTGTTTCAGAAACTATAAAAATGTCTGAATAAAATTGCATATGGATTAGAATCACAAATTTGAGACCGTTGGTATACAGTTCTTTCTGATAGTTTGTTTGTTTATCATACTTTTTATTAAAGTTATTTCACCAAGTTAAATATGCAGAAAATTACGTTACCTAGGGATTAAGTTCATTACATGCGATAGCTTTTGGTTAGTACTGAATATTTTCTTTGATCACAAGTGCTTGTGAAAGACAGAGCAGAGCGTAAATGGAAGCAGAATGTAGTGAATAGTATGCCATTTCAAAAGTAAGGTATGTCGGCTGTCTAATGTTTATCCATACATTCAGCGCACATTTCTATGGTTCACCTTCATTTATGCAACTGTCATACAGAGCCGTCAGCTGATTATTTCGGCGAAGTACTGTGGTATTAGATTCCGAATTTTGAAATGTCAAAAAAAAATGTACAGTGGTCTCATTTTTATGGGATGAACAGTCAAGGGATGACTTACTGACGGTCTTATCAAAGTGTTTCCTTTAGTACAGCTCTGCCTATGAAGTTATTTTGATAAGGAAATGTTATCATTATTTTATAATATATGTATTAATAAATTTTCACATTAATTTTCCTGAATATCTTTACTTTACATTTAAATTATGTGCCAATTGGTCCATTGGCTTCATTATTTCCTGGAGCACACTATGCTGATAGGATTCCATTTAGCGCACGCGCTTCATACGTTATCAGTACGGATATATGTGCTGTAGAAAACGGATAGAACTCCATTCATTCTACAGTACATACCTACATGTAGTCCTTACCGGACAATCATGGCTGGCGGTCTTAACGTCCCACTGTTTCAGTCATTTGGAGACGATGTCTACTTGAGACAGATATAGTGTTGCCAAATGCAATATCACGACGTAGACATGTAGTATGATACCACACCCAGTCACATTATCCTGACACCAGGTCAACTAGTCCTGCAACTACCCTTATACATGTATGCTGAGCGCCAATCTGGCGGTCTTTGGAATAAAATCATCTGTGATATGAGCAAGGAGAAGTGATGTAACATGAAATGCGTTGCAATCTTGCACGTTTTGAATATAATTACTTCAGGTGCCATACGAGTATCTGGTGGGGAAACGCAATATGAGGGCCGACTTGAAGTGAAATTTGACGGCAAATGGGGTGTGGTATGTAAGGATGGTTTTGACAAAGAGGCACTGAATGCTGCATGCAAATCAATCAACTCAGCATGGCTGTAAGTAATAAGAATCGTTTTTTTAACTTTATGACTTTATTAAAATGATGATATTAAGCTACAGTTAAATTACCATACTGTTATGAAATAACAAACAACTAATGCATTATTTGCTAAATAAATGCACAAAGAAGCCTTATTCATAAATGACAACTCAGGACAATGCATCGTCTTCATTATTTCCTGTCAGAATTGACTGAGATATAATTAATTCGCCAATACATGAAGTATTGAAATGGAGATCACTGTTATCATGGATACATAGAAACAGTAAAATATGGTGTGTATTACGTTGCAATATTCAATATATTCTATATATTCTATATGTGTGCAATAAATATCATTATATTCTAAACTTTGATCATTTATACACTTGTTATTTATATTTGTTTTATTGTTTGGATATTTATTTTGTTCTTTTTTTCCATTAATATTCTACTTTGTGTATTTATATTGTATTTTTGTTCATTTATATTCTACTTTATTCATTTATATTCTATATTTTTCATGTAAGTTATATTTCGTTCATTTATATTCTTTTTTGTTCATTCAAATACTACATTGTCAATTTGTATGGTAAAAAAACACTAATTCGTATGGTACCAAATGTTCATTTATATTCTAATTTGTTCATTCAAATGCTACATTTTCTATTCTTATGGTAAAAACGCTCATCCGTATGGCATCAACTGTTCATTTATATTCTATGATGAAATTCTGGGAAATGAGTTACGTAATGAACAACTAATATGATTGGTTAATTTATATGACCTTTATTTAATCTGCAGGCATTTGGGACATGTTTAATCTGCGGGTCTTTGCGGTTCTTATGCGGTCCCTTAGTAAAACATATTTTAAAAGGTGGTGTTTATATTTGATATGGAAAATGACGATTTTAAAAATAAGTTTCATTTATTACTGGTTTATTTGATTTTTTCTCGTGTTACGTTACTTTAAATTTACTACCAGCATCGGACGAACTTGTGGGCCCCTTTCGGGTATAGAGTAACATCATTTTGATAGTAACGTTTGCATTTTTATGTCTTGTGACGATTAAAAATTTAAGTTTGATTTTTTTTTTGTAAAGGTGTTTTGTCTTGTGTGTATCTGTAAACAGTCGCGTTCTCTCGCTCTCTTAGCCGCTTCGATTTGTAATCTCCTCGAAAAGGAAGCCTGCTTCTTCCAGATTAAAAATAGGTTGACAAATCAAATAAACTGACGGAAGTTCTCTTCTACTTCTTGAATAGGAAGAACATGCAAATCGAACGTGAAAGCAGACGGAAGTAAACAAAAACATGGCTGACATGCTCAAGTGTGTTGAACATTTGTATGCTACACATCTTTCAACAAGATTAGATAGACTTCTACAAGCACATTTGGCAAAAATATGCCTGGTTTTGTATTTTTGCGAAGAAAGAAAGCATCTTTTCGTTCATTTTAGTACCAATTTATAATGCCACGTGTGGTTTACTAAGGCTGCATCTGCAATTTTGACGCAATTAAAACAATATTCTCGAAAACCAAAAACGTACGAGAATGCATTTAGTACCGATATTTGAAGAAAGTTACCGCGCATATGATAGGCTAGGTCTAGTTTGGATTCTGGAAACGTTTGTCACCAAAATTTAACAAAATATTGAACCTACCGAGGCTCAGCATTCGCCATTGCTCGTTTTGATTGCTTTACAAAGTCACGTGATTCCCCCCCCCCCCCCCTTCCACCGTGAAATTGATGGGTTAAACCACTTTACGCTTCACTTTCTGTCATCGTGTATGTTGTCGTCTTTCAAATATCAATAGAAACACGAGGCAGATCTGTCGAAAAATCGAATGGAAAAACGTCCAATTCCAAAAACAGAAGACATGTCGAAGTACAATCGAAGAGGCTCTCTCTCTCTCTCTCTCTCTCTCTCTCTCTCTCTCTATATATATATATATATATATATATATATATATATAAAACAAAAATAGATTAGTTTACACATTCTCACAAATACTCATTTACATATAAGTCGTACATCAAATATTTAATAAATTTAACTGAATCAAAGGAATGGGAGTAGCTAGCACGAAAGCTTTAAGCATATACAGTTCTTTCCCGAAAACAAATGTAAAAGACCCATTCAGCAAAGTAATATCCCGCTATACCATGGAACCATTTCACAGGGCATTTTTTTATATCGTCTATACAGTCTGGAGGTTTACATTAGTAGTATATGGGAAGCTATACGACTTTGCAGTTTGTAGAAGGCATTTTGGGCATTCTATGTATTTTGTGAAATGGTATCATTTTCCCTTTTTCCAAGCACGAAATAAGGTGTAGACTCATCTCCGGAATTATATATCAGTCTAATACTGACATCGTAGTTTGTTGTTGAACTACAGGAATATTGACATTAACCCTTTCCCTCATAGAGGACACCATGAAAAGACCTATGCGAACAGCATAAAACCAGATCTGTGGTTTTCTGCCGATCAGGCTTTATGTGATACCTATTGAGGGCGCCAAAATGAGTCTATATGAGGGAAAGGGTTAAGGTATACCTAATTGTAATCACAGTATATTTGAGGGAGATAATGAAGTTATTCAGTGTCCTGTTTGTCTTTACTCTATCTAGTCTATCACCGGAAAGTGTTTTTTTTAGGAAACTACCCGATTCTGATATCCGATGAAATGAATCTCAGTAGAAGTACCGGGGAAATTGTTCAAAGATTTGTTTAGATTCCATCTCTGAGATGCTTACACGAATTGTGGTGCATTTAAAGTATATTGTGTTCCATGAGTATCTGGGAGTTGTTTTTAAATCCAGATAAGGGAGCCACATTTCTGATTCAAATCATCACCTCTTTTATCGCTAAGTGTTACTGTCTCTTCATTAACTTCATTAAATCTGATTTTTTCTCCTCGATGGATTACACACAGAGAGTTTTTTCTTTTAATATTTAAACAGCTTTTTGCTGGAGGTTTAGTGCTGGCATGTTGCATAATTCTTAAAAAAATATGTTCACAAGAAAATATATACACTAGTTATACTAGTTTTGATTATGAAATGTAACTACACTAATATAGAGACTATTTGTTTACTATATTATAAAAGTGCGTTGTTATATCTCAATTGATCAGTGGGGAAATATAATTTTCTAAGACTACATGTAGAGACACAGTCTAAATTACAATTCTACATTTTATTTATTTCATATCATTCCATTACCACTATTCAGAATCTCTCATGTCAAAAATCCGACGACTGAGAGGAGAAAACATTTTTTATTTTAAATTTTCTATCGATATTCTGTAAACGAACAGCATTAATTTATCACCATAATGTTTAAAGTTGGTGTTAAGTTTTCATTTTTGGGTCGGTGTAAATTATAGCAATACTGTTCCAGTTAAACAACAAAAACAAAAACAACAACGTTTGTAACATTGATCAGTCAAGTTACATGTATTACTCGTATATGCAAGGTTCTTAGGCAAAATGTGGTACAAGCGACCTATTTCGCCTTCTCATTTACACCAAACTCAACCTCAATACAAAGACATAGATTCCACGTGTCTGAAGTAGAACACAAGAATCACATCAATAGTTAGTGAACACAATGACATTTCTTGACTTCCCCTGTCGCAGAATACTGGTACAACTTTTGTAACAGAAGAATGGAACGGTTCCTAAACTGTCAATTAAGTATGTTTACATTAACCGGCTTATCCAACCAGTGTAAGTGTGAAGCACATGGTGAACGGTTGACCTACTTTATTCAAAAGAACATGTACTTTTTGTTTGTGATACTGTTTTTGAGCACTTGACCTAGGTATGAATAGAAACTGTCAAATATCAACAGGGGGGAGTAGTTTACTACAAATTGTAGAACCGTCCATGATTGACTGTTTTATGATGAACACTCAACATCCGAAATAATAATAAAAAAGGTGAAAACAGTCTTTCTTTACAGGATATGTAAAATATTGCTTCTGTAGGTTCAACGATTAGCCCGACTGATGTCGATACAATCTCCAACTTATGAAATTAAATTAATTCTCCTACCTTCTAAACGAAGATTTCCCGAACATTAACACGAAGATCTCCGGAATTGATCGAGCCCTGACACGTAGGTCAGACCGGTCCTCGTAGGTCATGCATAATTATAAGAGTTTACAACACACTGCTGTCTGGTGAATGTTCCCATGTTTGACCCGTGCACGGTAGCACGATTACCTTGTGAAAGTTGGGGTGTGTGTTTATACCAAAAAACTGTCCAATATTTCCTAGACCATAGCCTACTTTATTCCACCAATCACAGACAAGCATAGCCGTTGTCTATATCGTATAGACAATTACCTAGAAACACGTGAAAAAGGAACGTTGCATGGGTCCTTATGTAAACACTAGAAGGTCAGATATTATTATTGGACTGCAATCAACTTATTAGATGGATACAGTACAACATTGATTACCATATAATGTACTGATATAACAAAGGATTACGTCTCGAAGATGTTTTAAACGCCAAATCACTTCTACTTTTATATCGCTTGTATTTATATGGGTGTAAATTAGGCAGTTGCCGGAATTATTTAGAAACAGTCTAATCAATGAGTGCATCCTCTTTATCGAAGGTCCATCATAGATGATAAAATTGATGTCCGTGATTTGTTACAAATTGAGAGGGTCATATTTTTCCAGATCCGTAGTATTGCATCTCTAATAGCTTCTATACAAAAATGCACATATAATGCATGTGAATTTTTTAGAAAACAAAATGTTCCTTTCTGAATCAATGATTGTATACGGTCTTTTCTTGTTTCTAATAGAGAGAATGAAGGGAGTATAGAGAGTGAAGACCGCGACTACAGATTGTAAAACTGACGAGTTGCCTTGCCATGTGAACCACGTGCATTGCGAGGACGGACAGACCAACCTGTTCTACTGCAAAAACGCCGGTTGGGGTGAAGTTGATGATTGTAAAGATATTATGTGGATAAATTGTCAACAGGGGTCTTAACTCATGAACTTTATCAGCGCGAACTTCCTTAAGTTTGATCTCCCTTAATCAACAGATACAGTTTTGGAAACGTGGCGACCCGAAGAAAAATTATTCATTTATAATCAATGAACTAACATATCGAGTTATTTATTTAGGAATTGTTTGAAAAAAAACACCAACATATTAATCAGAGAGAAGGAAATTCCTGTTAAAGCCATTGAAAACATTGTTTAGACACACAGCAGATCATTTAATATTTCAAACCAAACTTTCAAAAAGAAAGAAAAATGAAGATTTAACCATATTATGAAATAATAATTCCTCTACTGCAAGGAATTATTTTTCAGTTTGATTTGTGTTAAACAGTCTTTCAGTTATGATTTTAATTCAGGAAATGTAGAAGAAAAAACATTTTACATAGTTTTCATAATGCAGGTCCTCTTTTTTTACATTTTTTTTTATTTCTTGTACTTAATTTTTGTGGTAACGTAATTTTAGAATTAAAGATATTATATTCTTTACTTTGACCTATCTTCAAAAAAAGGAGATATTTGAAAACGTGACTTTGCGAGGAATGGACAATTTGTTACGTGATTTTGTTAGATTTAGATTAGTTTCCAATCTTTTTAATATGTCTTTGGAAATATAATAGATAACTAATGTGGTTTTGATAAATTTAAATTTCTAGTTGTAAGTTATTTACAGTTTTTCTTCAGATATTTGTTTAATGTAAATTTGACATAACCGAAACGCAAAAGGAAAATCATCAATATAAAAGTTCGTAAGTAGTAAGTTACCTTACCCAATTATTTAATTATTTTGAAATAAAAGTACAAACCAACGGCATTTGTTTTAATTTTTCTCTAATGTTTTAACATCAAGTCATTTCTAGCGTTAACTGTTATATTTGCATTATCGGTGATAGTGGAATTTTACTCGTGTCTGATAATAGAAGCAATCGCCATTAAAATTCGCTAGATATCGGGGGCTCCGGTAGTTCACTGTCAGGATACCAAGTATAAAACCATGATGCCAAATGTTTAATCCCTGGTTGGACATTCGCTCATTAAACAATCGAATCCATCTTTTTCGACATCGTGCTCGTTTTTTACCTTTCGACACAAGATTTCGTTCTTTATCTTTTTTTTTATATTCCCAATAAGGGTGATATCAATTTCATAATATCCCCAATGAATGAGATTTCAACTTCATGATTATTCCCAATCTGGAGTAATGATTGTAACCAATAATGGTGATAAAAAATAGAAATCGAGGGGTTAGATCGAAACTAGGCTTAGTGCTTATAAATTTATATGCACTTAGCCTAGTTTCGCTTTAACCCTCGAAATGTAATTGGATAAAAGAATAGTCCTTTCCTTTTCCACACGATATGTTTATCATTTGAAGATGATATTACGTTAAGACAAACTAGTTAAAAAAAAACACGTTTTATGTGTATTAAATTTTTATTTTATCATCTAAAATTGTGTAGACAGGATAAAATTGTATTGTCCTTTGATATTATAGATTTAGGGAATGAAGTTTGTTTTTCCTGATAAATCGAAGAGTAATGCGCTGAGACTCGTTCAGATACGCAGTAATCTTATCACGCAAATCAAAGCATGTTAAAGTTTTAAAAGGGAAACAAATCCTCCGATTTTATTTTATTACACTTCCATACGATTTAATTCCCTTGTTTATGGACGTGCACCATATAGCTGTTACATTTAGTGGGCCAGCCGAAAAATATTTATTCGGCAGTATCCTCTTAGAAAAAAACAAGAGGGCCAAGATGGACCTGAAGTCCCTCTCTCCTGAGAAAAATTGCATTCATTGCCTGTACAAGTTTCTATATTAAAGTATAGTCCTACTGAATACAGAATCAATGCTGAAATTTCAATTCCTCACACCAAAAAGTGCTTGTAACTTAAATCAAAAGAAGGTAACAGGATCATGATCAAGGTCAACCAAGGTAAAAGTTCAATTCCAAACACAAAACTGTACCTTGTGACCCAAAACTGAAGGTCATAGCTCTCTATATTAATCTATATGAAAACAAGTGAACATCGGGCGTGTCCAATTTTGATCCCAGGACCATTATGTAACGTGTATCGAAGCTAACTATTTCTAAATATTTACATATACAGTACTTAATTTTTTCTTGGGCTTATTTAGCCGATGATTAAAGACCAGTCATTCGTTCAAAATGATTATGATGACACAAAAATTACAGGGATCAAACAATATAATCATGAAAGAATGGTTACAATTGAATATAATCTCTAAATTACCCGGTCATAAAACCCTATAATTAACCCTGCCTGGGCTATGCAAAATTAAAGAGACGAAAATCACCTTAAAATGATATCTCGGGCCACCTTAATTTTAAAAGCTGATGAATAAAAACATCCTAGGATGATCAAACCCTATGTATATGACAACCTCTGTACCGACGGACAAGCAAACGAAATTGATGCTATATGAGCTCCCAAACCCAAGTTACAGGATGTATCGGAACCCTTGGTATCAAGAATGTTCTGAATCTAGGTGACCACTCGGGAAACAGAACTTGCATCAAGATACCAAAGCTTAACAATCAACAACGATTTATTTGTGCTATCTGAAATCTTACACTGACTGGCTGAAATACTGAGCAGACCCGCCTTATATACTTTTCAACGATTCACGTGACCGGCAACAGGGCGATACCATTTCCGTTAAATAAGAAAAACCAAAGGGGTGTCAGCTCATCCGGAGAGAATAAATGGCCGTGATTTAAGCATTTAAATCGAATTAATCATCAACATCTTCAGGAATCGCATGACTGAAATTTGAGTATTAGATATTAAATGAATAAAATATTATATAATAAATTATCTAAACTTACGTCTTGGTGCTCTCTTGTATTAATATGGCTAAAACAATGCAATACTGAAGGTTTGAATATCGAGTCGGGAAACCGGAAGTAAAAACTTTGATAAACTTATAATTATTTTAACGAAAACATTTAAATAACACACTAATAAGCATGTTCGTTATAATTATTTGAAGAAAAAAAAATGTTAAAAACCATTAGACAATGGCACACACTAAATATCTAAGCTCCAGGCTTTGTTGTTTCAAAAATATTTTTTTAATTTTGATTATTGCCAATAAAAGTTAATATAAGATTAAGTGACCTCTTGGGAAGGCCAATTATAACATAACAGTAGATGCGCAGTGTGTGTGATATAATCTGCTACTGCGTGGTAAAATTTGTGTCAACGAGCACTTCCCGCCTAACAACATGCTTGAGTATAATCCCATACATTGTTCAATGGAAATAAACATACATTTGAGATTTTTCCCTTGTCACTGATTGGTCAATTTCAATCAGCGAATTATACCGTTGTAACAGCCCAGATTTCCCCCCAAGTCAGTTTTTTCCCCGGGGAAAAAACTGACTGGTCAAGTTTTTCCCCGGGGATGAAACTGACTAGTCAGGTTTTTCCCCACCCAGTCAGTTCCCCCCCCCCCCCCTTGTCATGTAGATTGAGCATGAAGGTGGGAAAATTCTAGCCTAGTCAGTTTTTCCCCCATATCCATATATTGTGCGAGATGGTGGGGAAAGTCTGGACCAGTCAGTTTTTTCACCCTGTCATGTAGATTGAGCATGAAGGTGGGGAAATTCTGGCCTAGTCATTTTCCCCCTTGTCATTTAGAATTTCCCCACACTTACTACAATCTAAATGACAGGGCAAAAAACTGACCAGGCCAGAATTTCCCCACCTTCATGCTCAATCTACATGACATTGTTTTTAAATGTATTTATATGTGTGTGTGTGGGGGGGGGGGGGGGGGGGTCTAGGATGAAGGACGGTCACGGAATTTAGCTCATAACAGTTTTAGTTTCTTATCACAAAAACATAAATATTTGAATGTCCATCATTTACTGCATACACTTGTGTAAAGTATGCAGCCAATAGGTTATTTTTTCCAGAAATGATATAAAAAAACTGTATGCTTAACGAAAACAGATTTTTTTAAATATAATAATAACTTTTCATGGATGTACCTGGGTTATCGTGAAATTAGAATAACAATGATGGCGATGTAATACACTAACACGCAAAACGCAAAAAAACTCCTGTGGTAGGTAATCAGTTGTGGCTTCAAAAAAGATCCAGAGTTAGGCCGACCACTGTTACTGTGGCGACTAGATCAAAAATTCATTCTAAGATTATTCGCCTTCCACCTTTGCTTCAAGTTTATAACGCATTTATAATTTGTGAACAAATACACAATGGCTAAAACAAAACAAACTAGGTCATACCTACGTGTACTTTGTTTTATTATCTACTTTACAATGTGTTGAGTTTTATTTCATCAGACATGTACAAAATGGTACTCAGCAAATAAGGTTAGTTCAGGACTGGTCAGGATAATATTACTGGGCGTGGTATCATGCCACAAGTCTGATGGCGTGATACTGCATTGTGGCAGCACAATATCTGTCTCAAGTAGACATGTAGTCTCCAAATATTGTCGGTGGACGTTAAACCCAACAAACAAACATTTCATCAACTAGTATCACTTATGCATTATCGCTGACACGACTCTTGAATCTGAATGAACAACCACATGGCTCTTATCACTTAATGTGTCTATCCATAAGCCATAAGCATATCTCAAACAATATGCCCGTTATCGATGGTTCTGACAATTTTGAGAGCAAATGGCACACCACAGTATGAAGGAGCGGTCATGGTCATACATAACTTTCAGATCGAAAAGTCAATATAAGTGTTTCTCAACATTTTCCTTTCCTTTGACCTTTTCATGCACATCTTAATTGTTGTTTCTCGCATTTCGGTAATTCTAACCACACTCATTGTGTCTAAAATAATCAAAGCGCTCTGTGCGCTGAGAGACGGCAGCCGGATGAACAGGAAAAAAGCTGTGATTCTTAATCATTGATACAAAAGAGGCAAAAGCCACATGACACAAAAACTCCACACACTGTTCTGCAACTAAAGTCGGTAGTAAGACAATCGAATTCGCACTCTGTTACAAAAAAATCCGGAATTAGGGTCATGAACCTGACTGCATGAACTTCAGAAGTAGGTCATTCCCCAGGACCCGATTTATTTACACTATCTACTTTTTCTTAATTGTAGAACTTGACATGGTACTTGATTTTTTAAATACTTGAATGTTTGTTTCTATTTCAAAGATAAGAAATGCTCTGGGAGTAACCTAACTCGCTTTCATGCAAAATTACGCTTGAACTACTTTCGGTTAATTACAGACATTCGAAGCGCTACTTTCTTTCTGTTTACAGGAGAATATCTTCAAGTTTGTAAAATGGGTTGCTATTCTGATTTATAAGTGTCACAGATATATTGTTCACGCTTAAAATGGATGTTAACAGAGCAAAACAACACGTTTACAAACAACAGCACATGAATAGCAGTTACGGTAATGAATAAAAGGTCTGCGTAACATATTCCATTCGTATTCGTAAGTGCAAAATCGCATTGTGTGGATCCGCACTAAGCGCGGAAAGGTACAGTTAAAGTTGTGATGGAAAATATGCAAAATAGCAAGGTCAGCGATGCCTGGTAAGCGTTTGAAGCTACTAAAGACGGCAGCAAGCTGCCGCCTAAAAACGACAGTACCTTAATATAGTATATCAAAGCGCTCAATGCGCTGAGAGACGGCAGTCGGATTAATAGGAAAAAAGTTGTAATTCTTAATTATTGATACAAAAGAGGCAAAAGCCACATGACGCAAAAACTCGACACACTCTCCTGCAACTAGAGTCGGTAGTAAGACAATCGATTTTGCACTATGTTTCAAAATAATCTGGAATTAGGGTCATGAACCTGACTGTATGAACTTCAGAAGTAGGTCATTCCCTAGGACCCGATTTATATACACTATCTACTGTTACTTAAGTGTAGAACTTGACAAGGTACTTGATTTTTAAATACTTGAATGTTTGTTTCTATTTCAAAGATAAGAAATGCTCTGGGAGTAACCTAACTCGCTTTCATGCAAATTACGCTTGAACTACTTTCGGTTAATTACAGACATTCGAAGCGCTACTTTCTTTCTGTTTACAGGAGAATATCTTCAAGTTTGTAACATGGGTTGCTGTTCTGATTTGTAAGTGTCACGGATGTATTGTTCACGCTTAAAATGGATCTTTACAGAGCAAAATAGCACGTTTACAAACAACAGCACATGAAAAGCGGTTATGGTTATGAATAAAAGGTTTGCGTAACATATACCATTCATATTCGTTAGTGCAGAATCGCATTGTGTGGATCCGCACTAAGCGCGGAGAGGTACAATTAAAGCTGTCATGAAAAATATGCAAATTAGCAAGGTCAGCGATGCCAGGTAAGCGTTTGTAGCTACCATAGAGCATGGTCTGTGGTAAGTTTTACAAGCGATCTTAAGTTTCCCAGTAATATATAGCTAATATGCAGGCAGGGCAAAAACATTCATTTGAGGCATGGTTCCAAAAGAATCAAAAGAAAACAGATTTTCTTAAAATCTAAGACCTGACACGTAAGCTTATAAATCTACTGGAGTTGTGAAACATAAAATGCAGCCCGAATTACATTCATTTTCTACGTAATCAAGTTTAAACTAAAATATGTCTATACATGTATATGAAACGGATGAAGTTTTCAAAATATAACAATGATTCCAAAGTGCCTGCATGCATTAAATTGTCTTTGTCTTTAAAATGCACACTGTCCGAAATATTCACTCCTAGTGCTCTGGCTGTCCGACATTTGGGGTCAATAACTTTTAGGTATGGGATCGTCGGACAGCTTAAATGTTCACAAATAATCCATTTTAATTGTTATTTTTAATATAAATACTGCAATATTTCGATCATTTATGACTAGTAACATAAAAAATTCCTACGAGCATGGTCATGTATACTTACCAGCTTATAAGACCGGTAGGCTGTTGGTATATAGAGCTTATGTAAGCTAACTTATAGATTTACACGAATAGGGATTTATGCTTATAGATTTACACGAATAGGGATTTATGCTTATAGATTTACACGAATAGGGATTTATGCTAAATCTATTATACCATCATTTATAAGCGCATAGAACAAATATTACAGGTATCATTACAGAATCATGTCATCATCCGGAATAAATTTGCCCGAATGTATACTAAAAGTTTCGGAGAAAACTGAATTTAAGCTGAAATAATTGTGGATTTATCCATTTGCTCTTAATTCAATTATATATTCATTATATATGTATTGATGCATGTAATATATGAGAAATAAAATATGTTTAAATCAACAAATACACTGGCAATGCCGCTGCGAACTTTGCAACTTAGAGGGACGAGTTTCATTACCAAGGTTTAGATCTACGGTTTTCTAGACTCGCAACTGTTTACTTTTCGAATGGGTGTTTTTTATGTTTGAATCTTTCAACTGGATGTTTTTTTATGTTTGAACAGGTAGATTAAATTGTTTTTTGCCGAATGACTATCATGCAGTAAGACTTGCAACCCGGGACTCCCATTTTATGATGGCACATTCGAGAATAATATATGCAAACTAGATCTAATGAAACGAGTGCTTTTCCGAACAAGATTAGATTGGTTCATGAAATAGATATAGATCAAAATCCATTTTACACCATGCAACTCGCTCTCTCGAGATGTCGATTTTTCCTACGTTGCTCGTAGCAAATTACAAAGCCTGCAATCTTTTTTTTCCTTTTATTGAAAACCTATAAATATTCAAGACACGAGAAGTCAAATTACACAGGTCTTTATGCATGAGTTTATCAAGGTTTCTCTAGGAAGTGACGTCACGCTACTATCGTAATGGCCTAATACGGAATTTTGATCTTTAGCACATGGCATTTTCCCTCGTCCATTCAGGTGCTAGTATTCGTTTATAATCACCGTGGACTATAACGCGTAGTCCAATACTTTTATAAAAACAACTAGATTTCGTTTGCACGGCAAACGATATGACTTTCTGCAAACCGTTTAAAACTCAATCAAACTGAAAATTATTAATACGGAATACGCAGAAAATATTATGTTTCAAGAGTGTAACCTTTGCATTCTTTGAAAATTTTCGAAAAACTCATCAATTTATAATTTTTGCAGATCGCTTACAAACTTTTTGATCCGACGTCTATTCTGATGTCATATGCATGTGAATATAATTGCATATGAAAATTCAGCATATTCAATATATGCCACATTTCTTTTTGTAATTCTGGACCATTGGGATCACACTGAATTTATTGCACGAGAAATGAAACATATAATAACTCCATGCTATCAAATGACGTCCGGCCTATGAAAATCTGAAGAAAACCTTTAAAATTACAAAATTTGAGAATTTCAGCTTTTTATCTCTTATGGAGTACTCAGTCTGACTAAAGTCATCTCCTATATACAGCTACGCTACATAAGATCGTAGGAAGATCGTGTACTTTAGTCAGATTGTACTAAATTTAACTTCGAGGTCATATATTTTGAAACTTGGTTTCACCACAGAACTTCGGTCTTTTTAATATTTTGAAAACGAAAGTAAGGATGCACAACAAAAGCCTAACTTATACCTTCGGTGAAATTACTAGAAAATCCATTCAAAAATAAATTCTGCAGAGCGCGTACAGACGTTTTAACTGACGTCAAATCTAGCGTCTATGATGTCATATGATGTGCTATGAATTTGAAAATCATTGCATTCAAAAGACATGGTCTAAAATATTTGCCATACAATTTTCACTGTTCTGGGCCATTGCCAATTACATTTTCCGAAAATGTTTAAAATTATGTAAAAGTGAAAGTAGGGTATTTTCTATTTTCCAAAAATGCTTAACTTACAGTGTAGCACTACCACGTGACCAGGACATCACTAAAGCCATAAAAACCAAGACAAAACTGACAACTTTTGTCTCCGCTTGAACATAGAAAAGTACCCGTAAGTAGTTCATAGTTGCCTTTAACTACACAATATACCCAGTCAGCAGAAGTTATCGGGCCAATATAGCACTGATATCGGCACCTATGTCTGCAATGTGGGTGATTAATACCCCCGTAAAATGCTTTGATACAGGAGAAGCCAGACTCTAGGCAGAGCATAGATAAGAACCTGTTACATAGTTATTTAATGATAGCAATCAATAAGTAAGTAAAGTCATTTTTAAAGTGGATAGAGAATCAGTTATGGTTGTTTGGCACAGCAGTATAAAAGTGTAGTCACAGTTCTTAGACATTGCACTTCTCCTAGTCGCCATCTGTTTACATTTTAAGTTTCAAGTAAAAACCATGCATAATATTCAAGTTAATTTCGGGACAAGAAAAGAAAGCTATTTAACATAGGGAGATAATAAAACAAGAGGGCCAAGATGGTCCTGTGCCGCTCACCTGAGTAAGATGGCTGTGTTAGGCATAATGACAAAAAATCTGGCATCTAAAGTGTTTTTCTAACATTTGACTAAGTGACCTACATTTTGATCCTACCTGAATTTGCACTCAACTGGAAATTCATGAAGTCATCATTCATATCAAGTTTAATGAAGACTGGGACAAAAATGAAAGCCTCTAGAGTGTTCACAAGATTTTTCTAAAATTTGCCCTGGTGACCTACTTTTTGACCCTATGTTGCGCAGTTTTGAATTCATCTGAGATTTGATGTAAACAAACATTCTGACCAAGTTACATTAAGATTAGGTTAAAACTGTGGTATCTAAAGCGTTCACAAGGTTTTTCTAAGATTTGACCTGGTGACCTAGTTTTTGACCCCAAGCGACCCAATTTCAAACTCATCCAAGATATCATGTAGACGAACATTCTGACCAAATTTCATGAAGACTGGGTCAAAACTGTTGCCTCTAGAGTGTTAACAAGGTTTTTCTAACGTTTTCTAATATTTGACCTAGTGACCTAGTTTTTGACCCAACATAACCGAATTCAAACTCATCCGACATAGCCTAAAGACAAACATCCTGACAAAGTTTCATGAATATTTAATAAAAAAAAATGCGGCCTCAAGCATGTTCACAAGATTTTTCTAAGATTTGACCTGGTGACCTAGTTTTTGACCCCACATGACTCATTTTCGAACTCATCCAATATATCATTTAGACAAACATCCTAACCAAATCTTTTGAAGATATGGCTAAAACTGTGGCCTCTAGAGAGTTCACAAGGTTTTTCTAAGATTTGACCTGGTGTCCTAATTTTGATTCCACATGACCCAATTTCAAACTCATCCGAGATATCATGTAGACAAACATCCTGACCTAATTTTATGAAGATTGGTAAAAACCTGTGGCTTCTACAGTGTTCAAAAGGTTTTTTTAAGATTTGACCTGGTGACCTAGTTTTTGACCCCAAATAATACATTTTTGAACCCATCCAAGATATCATGTAGACAAATATCCTGACCAAGTTTCATGAAGATTGGGCCAAAACTGTGGCCTCTACAGTGTTCACAAGCAATTGTTGACGACGGACGACACACAACGGACAAAAGGCGATCACAAAAGCTCACCCTGAGCACAAGTGCTCAGGTGAGCTAAAATGGAACCAGGTAGAGTTACAGTTCTTGGACACTGTACTTTTCCTAGTTGCCATCAGATTCTGGTGACATTTTAAATTTCAAGTCAATACATTGTATAATATTTGAGTAATGTTCCGGACAAGAAAAACAAAATTAACCAAAAGGAGGTAATACAAAAATGGAACCAGGGCAATAATTCTGCGATCCTTGAGACAACTCAAATGAAATTTATGACACGCACCTATCCACCTAATAATAAATTCACACACAAAATTTGAACCGAGTCGGTTAAGAAATGTAGTTCGCCTAACAAGATATTTAAAGCCAAATCAGGGCAATAACTCCGTAATCCTTGTGGGAACGAAGTGAAATTTGCGTCTTGCACATCAGCTAATGAAGAACATTTTATGCAAAGTATTAGATGAATCAGACTGAAATTGAGAGAGGAATTCACTGGACAAGACATTTCAAGTTGATTCAGGGGCAATAACTTCGTAATCCTTGTGGGAATGAAGTGAAATTTGCGTCTTACACATTTAGTGCTTCTGATAAATATTTATGCCAAGTGTCAGGTGAAATGACTGAAAGTACCGGACAAGATTTTGCTTAAATACCACATGACGGACTGACCAACCAACCGACTGACCAACCAACCTACCAACAGACTGGTTCTCTTCCATTTGTGCTGGTATATAGGGGTTTTCAATTCAAAACAAAAAAAAATCAATAAAAACCTAGTATCATATTAATTAATATAAAATCATAAGGTTTTTAGAACAGGGTTGCTTGCAAAACTGTTCTAAGGAAGCACACATTTTGGATTTGACAACATTTCGGGGCTATAATTTATAGATTTCCATCTTTTTTACTACAAAGAGAAAAAAGTCCAAAATTTATTTTCTCTCTTAACACTAAATGGTGACAATTTTCATGTTTATTTCAGACTCAGAACGATTTCGTTATGGAAGTCAAAATTAAATAAAAATGTATTGAAAATAGATGCTGGAGATATTGTATTTAATAAACTGTAATGAAAACAGATAATATGCAGGAGACAAGTTCGCAATTCATGTGGAGATATTTCGAACCATAACTGGCTGGAATTTCCAGCAATAGCCGACAATATATAAATTGTCGGTTTTGTTTTCCTTTTGTTTTTTTTTACACCTATTTTTTTTTTTGTTGTTGTTGTTTTCAATTTGTTGTTGTTTTGCAATAATAGACATACATATTTTTACCAAAATGAAAATCAGAAATTCAAGTACATGTGTGCATACATATATAAAACACTAAGTTACATGTAATTCAGATCTCTCTCGAGGACGCACACTTTAAAAATTAAAATTATGTGCGTCTCGTCGGACGCATGCAAATTTGATACATTGAAACTCAAATTATCATGGTTAATGATTTGTCTGCACCGTTTAATCAGTTCAACTTTATTATGGTTAATAGTCCAGGGTTTTCCCCCATGCGCTTGCGACTAGCCTGTTGATGTGCAACATGCTTTGATTTTGCCATCATACCATAATACCTACTGCGACCCACAATTACATGCACTGAAATACACACGCGTGTGTATATATATATTCCAAATCACCTGTCACATGCATTTGATTGACAGATCAGCCAATGGCGTGTTGAATTTTATCAAAATACCCATGCATCACCAATTCTTGACCGAGATGCGCCATGTTTGTGTTGATAATAATCGTGCATTAATTTTATCAAATTAGTGATAGCACTGATTACAGCATTAATATTAAAAAAATCATAAATGTCCAAGAGACAACCTTAAAATTTGAAGGGAAAAAATTTAATGGGATTCATTAAAAAGACGAAAATAATTGGCCCCGGAATGATCATATGTATGTCAAACTCGAAAGGTATCCAGTAAATAAATAAAATAAAACAATGAATTTACTTCTCAGAGCAAAAATGAATTTTTTGTCTCAACGTCTGTAAGTCTGTCATTGGGTCATCGTGTTTTAATGATTGAAATCCAGCTCAGGCTGTCCTTCGCTATAATATAATCTTAACGGAGCTGTATTTCAATAGAGATTTGACAGTTTCGTTTCATTTTAGAGTATACTTAGTTCATGCAAATTTTAACACCAATGAGCTAGCAGTCTATTTAGACATTTTTTAAGAAAAGACCACCCGTAATTTGATGGTTGTCGCATTATGACAGAATATGTTCAAAAACGAAAAAAAAAGAAAAAAGAAAAAAGAAAGAGCAATGCTGTTTTGGGTTAAAATAAACATTATTTCAGATTGCCTCCACATATCATCTCTCCTACATCCGTTCATCATTTCTTTTTTTTCCTATTTTTTGATTAACAAAAATAAACAAATTTAAAAATCAATTTTGCCACAGGCATTAAAGAAAAAAATGCATTCAGGTTTTGAAAAAGCAAATAATGTAATGCCCAGGCATTACTGATTTTACTTATCTTTGTATTTGTCTTTGGGTTGGCTCTATTTATCTGTTATTGATGATTTTGCATCGTTCTCTGACAAATCACATAAAATTTGACAGTTGACTGACTTGTTTGCTAGCTCAACTAGCCAAATTAATGCATTACGCCAGGAATTTTCTCTACACCTCCGTGTCATACAAGCACTCGGTCTCGATGTAAACATGCCATGTAATCCATTTGTGTAATGATTCGGGGCCGTTTTTTCCAGTTTTGGGGAAGACGCCCTAGCCCTTTTTGTGGGGAAAAAATCCGCAAATTTCTTTTTGTGGGGAAAAAACACAATTTTCACAATTGTTTTGGATTTTTTTTCCATGTAGATCAGTTATCATTAAAAAAATCTCTTAACAGGCTTAAGTTTATATATATATTGTTAGCAGTTAGAAATGAAATAAGCAATATATAAGCCTTAATGCAGATGTTACAGAACATTGCTCTAGATAGTCTTCAGGGGTAACTTAATTTTCCGTGCTCCCTTAATATGGAATTAATATCACTGACTTCGATTGAGGGGTTGGCATATTGACTGAAACTTTTTTAAATACTCTTAAAACACTTAAATGAGATTGGGAAGGATGGCTTGATAAAAAAATACCGTATCGTAGTCGATTATTTAGTTTGTACCACTCGCTTTTGTTTGCCAAAAAAGTTTGATTAGGTCGTAAATCAGAGCTGCAACAACTTAACTATCAACTGTCTTTTGATTCTACCAGTCCAGCAATTATATAATAATGATATCTGAGGGTATCCTTTATTCACCCATACAATCAGTGTAATTTGCTGAAAACCTGCTCAACTCTTCAACACTGAAGTGTCAACTATCAAAACTGCCCTTACAGTGAAGGTCATGTCGTAGACTGCTTATCGATTTTTCTCGGTCCAGCGTATATCCACTTGAGCAATAATGATAACCAGTCTGACTGTTTAGGTAATTCACAAAAATATATTCACGGGTTGTTGATTTTTTGACAGATAGGGGAATATTGGAGGATATTTTGGGGAAAAGGGTGGTTATATGACTTGGGGAAGTAGCCGGTAACCGGCTACTGCAAAGAAAGGTAAAAAGGCTCTGTATAATTTAGATATCCAGTGTGATTTAGATGTCATTTCCAACTTGATTCACCTTTACAAGTTACTGTTAAGGTTAATGCCCAGTAATTCCGTTTGATTATTGGTAGAACATTGTATTTGTACTCTGACTTGACAATTTGAGTTTACCGTCGCTTCGACAGTATTTCAGTCATATAGCGACGTCCAGCTAATTACAGGTTGAGGAAACCTCGAATGCAGGGAGGCATCCGGGTAGAACCATCGACATACCGCAAGCCAGCTGGAAGGCTTCCTCACATGAAAATCCGAATGACCCTGCCAGGATTCGAACCTACGCGGTGAGGGGCCACTTGTATTCTGTGTTGAGGTAGAGATCATCTCACATTTACACCTCCAGCCAGGTAACATTTGGTTCGCTTTATGTCCGGCATTCTTCATTAACTGGGGAATTCGTTAGAGATTGTCGTAACACCTATTGGGGTTTATTGAAGTTATCTGAAAAGTCAAAGTCCATTCTTATGTTGTTATTGTCATTTCTTAATACAGTCTGTCACACACTCAGAAAAATATTACACTCTTATACTGATATACTAATTGTCTATAAATATGTTAACTGACATTTTAGCATGACAAAAATATTATAATAATATCATTCATCAAATACAGATTGACATATTTTTAGATTAATAGATAATACCTTAAACAGATAAAAAGGAATATGAATAAAATTGCCACGTAAAATACAAAATTCTTATAAACTCTACTAAACATATTATTTTAAAAAAAAAAAAAATAAATAAAAATTAAATCAAATAAATTTAAAAATGATATCACAATGAAATTGTTACTATGAAAGCAAACGAACCTACCCATAATGTCAGAACCAATCGTATTCGGAGGGTTCAAAACAAGCACATTACAAAGACAAACACAAACACCAATTGGTTAGATCAAAACAAGACGATGAAATACTTTGTATCTGTATCTTCCGTGTTAATGCTTTGTATACCCGGAACACGCATTAATATGGGAATTGGAAAGCAAGTTTTATAACAGGACTAAAAGTCATATTGCGATATTCTTCCACAGTTTTAAACTCTCTCAATCCAAGTTCGCTGTAAACCTCTGAACAATAAAAGGTTCATCATTTTGTTAACATCAAAATTTATCTTCCTTTTGTATGCATATATCATTGCATTAAGTAATGCATCCTTTTTGACAGATTTTTGAACCGTATTTTCTCTTTTCATTCCAAAATATTCATAAACATGCGTAAACGCAGCTTCATTGTATGCTGTAGTTTCATATTGCAGGAATTCAAATCGGCCAGGGTATTTCATCATGAGTTCTTTCCCAGAATGTATATCGTCCAACATTCTAGTACACAGTGCCTCTATATCATTACTTAGAACCTTCTGATTGCTGGTTTTCACTGGATACCATTTAGTCAGAATGTGACTGGCCATTATCCCACGTGGATCACGAAGGATATGGAGGACTTTCAACTTCGGAATACGCTTCAGAAGGGGCTCGAGGCTGCTTACAGACATACGAAGAACCTTTGTCATGCGATGTTTGGCCTGCTTGCAGGCTGTGTCCACGGATTCTAGACAAGTGACAGTAATTTTGTTATGGCAGTTCTTCAGTTTAAACCAACCTGAAAAAGGACGAAGAAAACAAAACTTATCTTTAACGATTTTATTTGCATAAAATATATATACCCTTAAAACATATCATTATCCCAAGTTTGAGCTTTCATTTAACACACACATTTACTATACGTACATGGGTACATACACATAAAAACAATCATAATTGACAACATATATGCACATATGGAAACTAAACATGTTTCACAGAAACGTTTGGATAGAAACGCCATTACAAGCAACTGATACGCGTATATGCTAACACAATGAGTAAGACAATCCCTTATCACATATATGCCCACATACAGAAATGACCAAATACTACACAATTAGAAACACCATTTACGGATCACGGTAACACCCATTGCGGACTACAGATAAGCACAAATAGAAACACTTATTACGGAAAACAGTGCGCATACACAGAATCACCCATTTACGGATCACAGATACGCAAACATAGACACACCCATTACGGTCAACAAATGAACAACCATAGACACTACGGATACGCACACACAAAAACACACAGTACGTTTCACAAATGCGCACACATAAAAGTACCACATACGAAACAGAGATTTGAACACATAGAAACACCCATTTCGTTTCACAGATGTGTCCATGTTAAAAACACCAATTGATATGCACACATTGAAACACCCAAACCGATAACAGATACGCACATTTAGAAGCACCCAGTAGGGAACACAGATTTGCACACTTATTAACCACAGATACGAAAACATAAAACACCTGTTACTTACTACAAATACACACAGAGAATGAGTCATAACTGGCCACGGATACACACTGGACATTCACCATGCATCACGAGCACATGAAATGGCGACTTAAAGGTATCAAAATTATCAATAATTTAAGGGGGTTGTCAATTAAATATAAACAAATTACATGTTAATATGGAAGGCATCTACGCAGAATTTTTACAAATGTCTTAATACGGTAACTTACCGCTCATCCTTGCAACAAAGTTTGACGTCCTACTCAAATGTTTATGAATATTACATGTGTAGATGTCTTCTAAATAAGACAATGAGTTGTTGTATGCTACACCATTCCTGTTTCCAAAGAAATATTTAAATTGTCAAGGCAATGTATATATAAAGCAGTTATGATACATTACATTGCACAATGAGCAGAACGAAAGGTAATAGTGGACAAAGTATCTGAGGTCTTAAAACAAAGTTCCAACAAATCATAGTTTAAATCTTAGATCGACCGTATTGTGCTCAGTGTGTCTTAATCTCGATCCTATCGTGCATAATGCTTTAAAAGGTCGATCTGTTCATGCTTAGTTCCTCAAAAAATCGATCTGATCATGTTATATGCTATAAAATTCTATCTGATCATGCTAAGTGCTTTCAATACTCAAAATGATCGTGCTTAGTGTAATCCTTGAGTAATCCACGAGTAATATTAAAGATTATACGTTTAGAAAAAAAGATCTCTTAAGAACTTATACATATTAAATATTTGTATAAACAGATCAATTTCTAATATTATTGTCTTATTCGTTACATAATTAATGAAGAAACACTTAGCATTCAAATTTTTATTTTATGATTAATGAAACAGTCTCAAACTCTGTTTTAAAAAATTCCCTTTCAAACGTTCGTCACTTTTGCATTTTTTTCCAAACATTCCCCGATTCTCCGCTGACATTGAAAATAACCATTTCCCCCTTAAAAACAATGATCACTTTTCCATGACATTGAAAGAAATCTATTTTACCTAAAATAAAAAATAATAATTTCCCACACTGTTCCCAGACATGGAAAATGTTCCCAGACATGGAAAATAATCATTCTTCCAGGACAACTGAAAATAGTAATTTTCCCTGATTTTGAAAAAAAGTCTTCCCTGATTTTGAAAATAAAATAAATACCTTTTCTCAACGGTGAAAGTAATAACGTTTCCATGGCTTTGAAAATAATAATTCCCGCCTTTCTTTTCCAAGATATTGAAACTACTTATTTTTCAATGACTTTGAAAATATCGACTTTTCCTAGACTTTGAAAATAATATCATTTCGTTGACCTTGAAATTAATAATTTCCCTGCCCTTCTCCTGTCATTGACTAGTCCCATACAGGAGTTAACGAAAAATATTATAATTGTTTCTAGATTTATCGCATTTTCAGTTAAAAGAACTCATTTCCGATTCGATGCACATAAAAGAAATAATAAGTCGTTAAATGAACACCATAAATTAAATAAATTATTACTTGATGCAAACAGGTGTACTGTACTTGCACATGTGTTCTTTCTTATGGTACGCCCACGTATGCGTTGGGTGTAGCGGTTCATACACATAAAACACTTCCTTGCCTGAACTTAGCGTGTGTCCGGTGTAGGTGGAGCCACTTCTCATGTAAGCGTTGATGAGAATATCATAGTGTTCGTCTGCAACAATATAAAATCTGAAACTGATTTTATGTTTATTACTGCCCCCCACCCCCACCCTATCCCCTTTGTACAAATACCACAAATATAAAATTTGTTCGTGCTCTAGTGCCTTCAATTCTGGCCGGATTATCATGATATTTCTTTTACAGAAGATGTGTGTTATGATGTAGATGTGCACTTTGGAATTCAAATTTCCAAATTCGAAAAGATTAAGATTTAATGGCAAAACCGGGTTTCGAACTTTGGTCCTGAAAAGCTTATTTAATGTTACAAAAACACCTGGTGCGTTAGGAACATGGAATTTGGACAGCATATCGACCCTGAGTTTCTAAAATATTTTCTCTAAAGTCACGTGGGAATGACGTCATTAAAAAGACAAAAAGCCATTTTTTAGCTCACCTGAGCACAAAGTGCTCAAGGTGAGCTTTTGTGATCGCCCTTCGTCCGGCGTCCGTCGTCGTGCGTCGTCCGTCGTGCGTCGTGCGTCGTCCGTCGTCCGTCGTCAACAATTTGCTTTAAACGACATCTCCTCTGCAACCACTGGAAAGAATTTAATGAAACTTGGCAGGAATGTTCCTTGGGTGAGGCTCTACAAAAGTTGCTAAAATAAAGTTGATCCATGAAGAACTCTGGTTGCCATGGCAACAAAAAGAAAAATAATTTGAAAACTTTAAAAATCATCTCCTTCAAAACTACTGGCCAGATTTCAAAATAAATTTGTACAGATGTTCCTTGGGTCAACCTCTACCAAAGTTGCTAAAATTATTCCGATCCGTAAAAAAACATGGCCGCCAGGGGCGTGGCTTATTTGCCTTATATGTATATAGAGAAACCTTTAAACAACATCTCCTCTGAAACCACTGGACAGAATTTGATTAAACTTGGCAGGGATGATCCTTGGGTCAACCTTCACAAAAGTTGCTAAAATAAACTTGATCCATGTAGAACTCTGGTTTCCATGGCAACAAAAAGAAGAAAAAAATGAAAACTTTAAAAATCATCTTCTTCAAAACTACTGGCCAGATTTTAAAATAAATTGGTACAGATGTTCCTTGGGTCAACCTCTACCAAAGTTGCTAAAATTATTCCGATCCGTAAAAAAACATGGCCGCCAGGGGCGGGGCTTATTTGCCTTATATGTATATAGAGAAACCTTTAAACAACATCTTCTCTGAAACCACTTGACAGAATTTGGTTAAACTTGGCAGGGATGATCCTTGGGTCAACCTTCACAAAAGTTGCTAAAATAAACTTGATCCATGTGGAACTCTGGTTGCCATGGCAACAAAAAGAAAAAAAAATGAAAACTTTAAAAATCATCTTCTTCAAAACTACTGGCCAGATTTTAAAATAAATTGGTACAGATGTTCCTTGGGTCAACCTCTACCAAAGTTGCTAAAATTATTCCGATCCATAAAAAAACATGGCCGCCAGGGGCGGAGCTTATTTGCCATATTTGTATATAGGGAAAACTTTAAACAACATCTCCTCTGAAACCACTTGACAGAATTTGATTAAACTTGGCAGGGATGATCCTTGGGTCAACCTCCACAAAAGTTGTTAAAATAAACTTGATGCATGAAGAACTCTGGTTGCCATGGCAACAAAAAGAAAAAAAAATATGAAAACTTTAAAAATCATCTTCTTCAAAACTACTGGCCAGATTTTAAAATAAATTGGTACAGGTGTTCCTTGGGTCAACCTCTACCAAAGTTGCGAAAATTTTTCCGATCCGTAAAAAACATGGCCGCCAGGGGCGGGGCTTATTTGCCTTGTATGTATATAGGGAAAACTTTAATCAACATTTCCTCTGAAACCACTGGAAAGAATTTGATTAAATTTGGCAGGAATGATCCTTGGGTCAACCTTCACAAAAGTTCCTAAAATAAACTTGATCCATATAGAACTCTTGTTGCCATGGCAACAAAAAGAAAAAAAATATGAAAACTTTAAAAATCATCTTCTTCAAAGCTACTGTCCAGATTTTAAAATAAATTGGTACAGATGTTCCTTGGGTCAACCTATTTATCTCAGGTGAGCGATTTAGGGCCATCATGGGCCTCTTGTTTTAAGATTTCTCTCGCCCTGGCATGATGAATTTTGTGTCAGTCTCAATAAAAATTAAATTTCCTCGACAAAAGGTTTATATTCATGAATTCAATTTGTTTTTAAAATGTTCAATGCTGTCAAATGACGTCAGATTTGAGGTCAACTTCAAAAGTTTGTTCAGGCCTTCAATTCTGGTTGGATTGTCATGATATTTTAACAGAAGATGTATGTTAGGATGTAGATGCGCACCTTGGCATTCCAATTTCCTATTCAAAAAGATAAAGATGTCGTGGCGATACCGGCGTTCGAACTTTGTTCTTAAAAATATATTTATACCCCCGCAAACGCAGTTTGAAGGGGATATACTAGAATCAGCCTGTCGGTTGGTCAGTCTGTCTGCAAAATTTTGTCCGGTGAACTCCTCCCTCACTTTCAGTCCAATTCACCTTATACTTTGCATAAATATTCACCAGGAACAGTAAATGTACAAGACGCACATTTCACGTTCGTTTGCACAAGAATTACGGAGTTATTGTCCCTGAATCAACTTGAAACATCTTGTCCGGTGAACTCCTCCTTCAGTTTCTGTACGATTCACCAGATACTTGGCATAAATATTCAACAGAAGCTGTAGATGTGCAAGACGCAAATTTAACATTCGTTCGCGCAAGGATTAGAGGGTTATTATTGCCCCTGAATCAACTTGAAAAGTCTTGTCCGGTGAACTCATCCTTCACTTTCAGTCTGATTCACCTGATACTTGGCATATATATACATCAGAAGCAGTAGATGTACAGGACGCGAATTTCATGTTCGTTCGCATAAGAATTACGGAGTTATTTCCCCTGAATCAACTTGAAAGGTCTTGTCCGGTGAACTCCTCCCTCACTTTCAGTCCGATTCACCTGATACTTGGCATAGATATACATCAGAAGCAGTAAATGTACAGGACGCGAATTTCACGATCGTTCGAACAAGGATTACGGAGTTATTTCCCCTGAATCAACTTGAAAAGACTTGTCCGGTGAACTCCTCCTTCAGTTTTCCTCCGAATCAGCTGATGCATAAATATTCAACAGGAGATGTAGATGTGCAAGACAAAAAATGTGTTCTCGCAAGGATTACGGAGTTATTGCCCCTGAATCAACTTGAAAAATCTTGTCTTGTAATGCATTGATAATCAGGTTGAGAGGTGCGTGACATAAACTTGTCTTGAATTATTGCCCTGGTCCAATTTTTGAATTATCTCCTTACATATCTTTTACTGCTGTTTTTTTGTCCGGAACATTACTCGAATATTATACAAGGTATTCACTTGAAACTTAAAATATAGACAGATTGCGATTAGGAGAAGTGCAGTGTCCAAGAACTGTAACTCTACCTGGTCCATTTTTTTAATTATTTCCCTTTGTTAAATTGTTTTTTTTTCTTGTCCCGAACATAACTCGAATGCATCGTATACACTTGACACTTAAAGTGTAAACAGATGGCGACTAGGAGAAATGCAGTGGCCAAGAACTGTAATTCTTCACTTTTAAACTACTGTGCCAAACAACCATAACTGACCCACTATCCATAATTGAGACTTTACTTACTTATTTCTTACTATCATAACCAAAATACTATGTATACAGATTATTATCTAATCTCCGTATGCAGTCTGGCTTCTCCTGTATGAAAGCAATTTGCGGGGGGTAATCGCCTTAAGTGATAGCTGCAGTTAAATCTTACATAGTCCCCTGATGAGTTAGACGCATGAGAAGTAGACAGCGTATTGGCATAGAGGCCTTCTATATAGTTTCTCAAGGATTTTGTTGTTCTAACGTCACTCAAAGGTCAAAAGGCAATCATTTTAAACATTTCTCTCGCTCTGGCATCATAAAATTTGAGTCAATCCTAATTAAGTTTTTGGAATCGATAGAGGTAAAATTGAAGTGATGCATACTGCAAGAAATGTTTGTTTTGTCATGTGATTATGACGTCATGCATATTGAAGCAAACATTATTATAAAAATTATTTGTAATCGCCAATTTGACAAATAGACCTCAAAAATGTCGAAACTTAAAACGTTCTTAAAGTCTTGAAAATTTCAAGTAATAACGTCATTAAACATGGCAGATATTCATGTTTCATGGAGTGTCTCTTGAAAAACAAACCTGTTCGCACTCTGAGGCAATTTGATTATTTTATCAACTATAATGGTGAATACCTAAAGTAATTAATGTTGAGTCATGTGATTATGACAACAATGGTATTCAAGCAATAATTATCAAAAAAAAGAAAATCATACCATGACAACAATGGTATTCAAGCAATAATTATAAAAAAAATAATATCAAGTCAACAATTGGACCAATAAAATTTAAATTGGAATATAAAAAGCCGTAGTCTAAAATAATCAAAAGGTCTTGAGCATTTTAGGTGCTTAGCTCAAAGCTTCAAAGTTTAAGCATCTGCAAGTTATATCTTTCTTAAATGATGAATTTTATTCCTAATGAGATAAGCAAACGGAATGCCGTTTCGTTTGTAATTTAAACAAACGACCTTCTAGTTTATATATTTTTGGATTAGATTTTTAGTTGTGTGTGACGTCAGTCACACCAACTATAGTACTACGTTTTCAATCCAGGTCTTCTAGATCTAAAAACGAATAACCTCTCAATAGTGTTACACGTAATATGATCGGACAATTGTATATATCTCCACAACATAAGTATAATAGAATTAGGCAAAACTGCTGAAAAATCATTGCTGTGTCAAAAATAAATACTTACAGGCTACAAAAATCACCTGTGACATGAAAACATTTAGGACTTATTTTTCTATGCTGATATAACTGCAATCGAATGATGTAACTGTATTTATCACGTGATCACTTTATTGAGCGCACGAATAGAGTTTGTTTCGATGCAAAGGTGGCTCGCAAATGAATTTGGTAGTAAATATGCAGCGTTCGGTCATTTTAGGCCGTTACAATAACCCATGTGAAGTCCAAAACAAATTATTGTAACATACTAATAATCAAATCAATCTATCGACCTCAGATATCTGTAACGGTTATTTCTTACACCAAAAACTGACCGAAACCTGTATATCTACTATCCGAAATGAGTTCGGAGCCTCTGATCTGTACGAAAAATTTACATAATTACTTCAGTCTATAAATAGAGTCTGTTGTAGATAATGTACTGTATGAATACTAATCAAAGCTCTGATAGCGTTGAGAGAACAGGAATGCTACATTTCTTTTGTTAGTCCCCTACCGGTGTTCACACCGGAGGGGACTATAGGTTTGCCCCCCCCCCCCCCGTCTGTCCGTCTGTCTGTCCGCTCAAATCTGGATCCCGCGATAACTTAATAACTAAGCAAGCTAACTTGATGAAACTTGATTTATAACTAGATGCCAATGTGTAGATTATGCACGTCGTTTTATTTTTGTTCTTCGATTAAAATTGTGGTTGCTATGGTAACGGAAATAGTGAAAATATGGCAAAAAAATGGGATCCCGCGATAACTAAGCAAGCTAACTGGATGAAACTTGGTATATGACTAGATGGCAATGTGTAGATTATGCACGTCATTTTATTTTTGTTCTTCGACTAAAATTGTGGTTGCTAAAGTAACGGAAATAGTGAAAATATGGCAAAAAAATGGGATCCCGCGATAGCTAAGCAAGCTAACTTGATGAAACTTGGTATATGACTAGATGGCAATGTGTAGATAATGCACGTCATTTTACTTTTGTTCTTCGACTAAAATTGTGGTTGCTATGGTAACGGAAATAGTGAAAATATGGCAAAAAATGGGATTGATTACCATATTGAGTCAAGGTGGAGCCGGTAGGGGACTTTATGTGTTGCATACAACACCAGTTACTTGTTTATCAAAATAATTTTATTATTATCTTCATATACTCTTTCATCTGAGACACACTACTTCAGTGCCTTCAGCGCTTCGATTATACATTTCTATGCGAATGCATTTTTAAAGTATTTTCACCTGTTACTTCTAATGATACATTTTAAATATTTTGGGTCATTACTTCGAAATGTGATCGCTTTAAACAGTTTATCGCTTTTATTTGTGATCACCTGACCGCTTATACAGGTAACCGCTTACACTAGTAGCAATGTAACCTTTCATACAAGAAACGCATTTACCGGTGATCACGCGGCCACTTACACAAGCAAACGCTGAAACTGGGGACCACTTGACCGTTTATCCCTTTCCCTCATATAGATTCATTTTGACGCACTCAGTAGGTACCACATAAAGCCTAATCTGCAGAAAACCACAGTAAAACCTTACCAAATTTAATTACGAAATCCTCATTTCCAGACCACTGAGGGGCAGCGAACAGCATAAAATCTGGTTTTATGCTGTTCGCATAGGTCTTTTCATGGTGTCCTCTATGGGGGAAAGGGTTATACAGGTAACTGTTCATTCTGGTGTCCACTTAAATAAGCAATCGCTTGTGACCGCTTAAAAAAGAAACCTCCTATATAGGTTTAACTGAGGTTAATATATTGGAAGTTGTATATTTTTAATGTTATATATTATCACAATACCGTGCCATTAATAGAACTGTTTTCTATCCATATTTAAAAAAATGATCTGAGGCATTTTAACATCTGACACTTCTGTCTTCCCCGCTTCATTTTCAACGTAATGAGATAATTACGTCAAAAAATCTATTGTCGGTGTGACGACTAGTTTCCCTTTTCATGAATATCAACATAACGCTTTCACTGTTTCTTTAGCCAGTAGGTCGCCAATGTGATTACTACTCGTCAAAAAATTCAAATCGATACAGCGCAAATTAACGTTTCAGTTGAGAAGATATTGTACAGTTACAATAGGGTAGTATTAACTATGAACTGAGATGGTATCCCGTATGCATAAGTATGAACTATTTGGTGCAAAAACAATTAGCCAAAGATGAGATAATTATAACAAGAAATATCTTTTAGAAAGGATATACTGGGTTGGTTGGATGTATCACTGTCTAGAAGATTACAAACTGAAACCTACATTTATGCACTATTCCGGTTTGTTTAAGTGGTTGTACATCAAAGGATGTGTGTTTTCCGGAGTGAGTTCCATAACCACGAAACATATGACCATGATCACCTGAAACAAAATTCATATTTTAGAGTTCCATTTCAATTAAAATCCCAAAGCTGTCATTTATAGTGATTACTCAAGTGTGCATCATCAGCATCAGTAAAAAATTAAACACACACACACACACACACACACACACACGTGGTTTCTTCAATACTATAACAGAACAATTTACATACATGTAATGCAAAATGATATTAAGCTTGGTTAATTTTTTTGAGTCGCCCCCTGATAGATTTTAAATTAAATTTGTTTGAGGCAACGTTTTCGCTGCGTAGATTTTAGATATGATCGAGATGACCCTCGATCGAGAGCTGCAAATCACATGGTTTAAGGTGCGGTCAGATTAAGAAAAAAAAAATGTTTTTAGGCCGATAGTTTCTTCCAGATCCCAGTCTTGATCTGACCACACCTAAAACATGAAACGGAAAACCAATTACAAGTTTAACACTGTAGTTATAATTATGAAAATTGAAATCCAATCTGACTAAAGAACACGATCTTCCTACGGTAGCGTAGCGTATATAGAGAGATGACTTTAGTCAGATTGATCGAACTCTAAAATTTAATTTACATTTTCACGGAGGTACATGTCTTTTCATATCCAGATTGCAAAACTATTGCAAAATTGTGTTTTCTTTACTTTTATGTGGATGCAACTGAAAGCTTCCGATTGGACCAGTTTTCTAAAATGAACATGTTCTCTGGCACATGACCTTCCGTGTAATGACAAACATGTGAGCTAAAATATCAGATCTGTAACCTTCGTATCCAGTAAGCAGTAATCATAAAACATTATATTGATATTTCTGAGTTGTTTCAGCCTATGCACAGCTTGAGACGTTTGTGCAAATATTAATTTTAATAGGGCATATCAATATAGATTCGGACATACTTCACTGACTTAATTAACCAATCGATCTCTTGTGTTGTTTGTAGCCCCACTGAACAATGCTTTGAATGTTACACCAGCATGTAGATTAGATGTTGCTTTACGTAGGTAGTACATTACTACAGGTGTAAGTGAAAATTAATTTCTAACAAACGTCATTATAACACCCAACATGAATCGACATTTCTTAAACGATTTTAACATTTTTAGTTTAAACATATTTATTCCCATATAATACATACATCAAATATTTAAAAATGTTTACACAAACAAGGGATAGGATTAGAACGAAAGCTTTAAGCTTATATAGTTCTTTTCCTAGAAAAAAGTTAATGTTACCTTCTATGGCAAGATACATTTAAACTACATATTTATGATTGAGTATATTAAATTAGAGAAAGAGAAAAATAACCAAATATCGATAACAAAAAGAAAAGAATATATAGCAACTGCTTCAACATTTTGTAATGCAAAGAAAAAAAAAAGAAATAGTACTGTGGTAGTTTGGAAATGATTGTCTATAAACATATAATAAATTGATTACATGGGCGACTGTGTGTGCGCGCGTGTGTGTGTGGGGGGGGGGGGGGGGGGGGGTGCGTGTGAGAGAGAGAGATAGAGAGCCAGCATTATACTATAAGAATCGCTTACTGTTAGATATAAAATTCTGGACACACTGAAGAAATAAACTTATTTTCTTGGCAGGGAAGAAAAGGGTTTCCAAATAATAGTAAATTTAAATTTACATGGTATAGATTGAGACTATTTAGGAGGTCAGTACGACAATGAGTAAAACGCTGACATTCAAAGAAGTAATGATATGATGTTTCTAACAGCCCACACATACATTTTGGATCCTGGACAATGCCTTTTAAGAAAAGATGAAAATTAAGGGAACTACATTTAGTTCGTAATGTTGTGTGTAGGACTTGAAGTTTTCTTGTGC
>CM037794.1:5794337-5844337 GCA_021229015.1 Solen grandis | reverse complement strand
TGAGTTATTACACTAAAATAATTTTTAAAAACTGCAACATTCCAGAGTACCTGGAGAAAAAACTCCCTTGCCTGGATGGACAACCTCTGTACCCTCATGTACATGACCAGGACTCAAACCTGGGACACATTACCAATATGCTATGCGGGCACCTCCTGGTTTACACTCAAGCATCCACATTTTTCTTTTTCATTTTTGCAATCCTGATATGGTTCTAAAGCAATGTCAAAAGCTTTAATCTCCCTGCCAAGTTTCGTTATGTTGATATTGAGGCTCTGTTTTTCAGTAGTGGTATGGCTCGTTATTTTAAAAAATGTAAAAGTAAAAATGGTTCACTGACAATATTTTTTACAGGCAAGGTGCCAATCTGGTTGAATGGAATAATCCAAAAGATGATCTGGAGTACCAGTATGTTTCCACCATTGCCAAAACCCGTATTTGGACAGGTGAGTCCAAATTAGTGTCAAACTTATGATCTTTGCATTTTGATAGGAAAAATCCTTGTGTAAAAGGAAGTAAAATACTCGGTGTAATATTGTGTGTAATGCCCTGTGTAGTACTCTGTGTAATAATCTGTGACATTTACTGTGTAATACTCTATATTATATTCTGAGTAATAGTCTTCATTTTACACTGTAATACACTTTGTAATACTCTATGTTATACATGATGTTTTACTCTGTGTACAGGCCCGGATCCAGAAATATTCAACTGGGTGGGGGCACACAATCTGTGATGTCAGTACTAGGGGGTCCAGGGGCATGCCCCCCTGGAATATTTTTTTTTTTTTCAAGTGTGATGGAGATGCATTCTGAAGCGTATCTGGGGAGGAAAATTGTGTTCTTCTTTAAGATATTCACACACCTCCGGTTAAAAAACATCCATAATATGCAAAAATTACTATCAACTGCCCTGAAACTGGGGGTTGTGAGTTCAAAGCCAAGGAGTTGTCAAACTTTTTCCTTCTATTTTTCTTGTTGGTCATTATATCAGTGTTACTCAGATCAGGTATAGAAAGAATATAATATTTTTTCTTTATTTTCATACCGGTAATTTGTATTGGTATTTATTGGATAAATCATGCTAAATTGAATAACAAGATTGGTGCCTGGTATATTGAAGGACTAAAAAAATCAAAACCACTCTGTCAAAGTATTTTTAGTTTGGCAAGATCAACCAAAAAACCGTGTAGATAGAAAAGTCGGGTAAAATTTGAAATATGTCTCTCAGTTAATTGTGATGATTTTAGCAATAGGGCCTATTTTGAATTTATAAAACAAAAAACAAATGGTTAGACCAGTGTGAAAAAAAACACGGTTAGACACTCTATGTTATACTCTGTGTATTCTTCTAGTAGTACCCTGTGTAGTACTCAGTGTTATTGTATGTGTTATACCCTGTTTTATGCTTTGTGTTAAAACGCATGTGCTATACTACCATATGTGTAACACTCATTGTTATACTCTGTGTAATACACTCTGTAGTACTCTGTGTAATACTCTGTGTTATATTCTGTGTAATACTTTGTATGTAATAACATGCATCCTTTCAAATTTCAGAATAATACATTTTGACAGTTTATCCTATATCTTCAAGTAACTTGAGATGCATTTTATGACATGTAAAACATAAAAAATACAAGTGAAATGTTACATAAACCATTACCTTTTACAATTAAATCTTTTAATGGTTTATATTTCAGTTTACATACTTTTCTTTTACAATTCGTCCATTGAAAGCCAGAAGGAGCTATCAGCATATGTAAAAAGAAGGCTGATAGCCCCTTCTGGCTTTCAATGGACGAATTATTTGCACTGGCAACATTCATTTTAGGCATGAATAAAATATTAGTGTCATATATAAAATAGAACAACAACCCAATTTAAATACATGAAGATCTACTCCTGCAAAAATAGCAGTGTATATAATTTACCCAAAGTTATTAAGTTCACAAGTGTTTTTTAGTCCTTCAAAAAGTACTCCCAGGCAGACAAAAGCAATAAAGTTTAGAGAAAAATCAGCTTTTTCAGGATAACTACAATAAATATAAGGACCTTTTAATAACATTTTCTGTTTTGTAAAAGGCACAGTTTTATTGATAAGGCACCCTAGCCGGTGAAAATAAGTGCAGGGTGAGTGAAAAACCTGAAAATTTCTTTGTAATTTATGATTTTACTATCTCAAATTATGGAAGGGCTACTGGGAAGGCAAGTGATTATTTTAAGAATTTTACACCCCTGAGACATAGGTTAACGTGTTAAGGTGTAAAATGAGTCTAAATCATATGTCAGATTATGATGATGTTTGCGTTCACACTAAGGCATATTATGCATGCTGGTGCTTTTAACTTATTGTACACAGGATACAAGATGACAGGAAATGAAGTTCCAGATAAGTTTAAGCAGATGACACTGTGGGGAATCAATCAACCAGACCCCTCCACAGGAATGTGCATCGCCATCGACCCCATGAAAATGGCTTCCCTGGAAGATTGTGACAAGAGACACGCTTTTGTATGCAAATATTCTGCATGTCTAACAGGTAACTAATATCGGTTTTAAATTTGTACCATTGTTTTACAATAATCAGGACAGATCTTACTCTACAGAAGTAGAATAGATGAGGGAATGACCAGTAATAATGTTGTAAGACCTTGTGGTCAGAACCTTTTGCCTAACTAGTAAATCTTTTCAATGTTGTGAAACAATAATATATATGTAGACGGCAACACAACCACTAGTACTCTACTGACCTGGTACACATTACCTTGTGAAAGCCTCTAATGAATTAATCCGTGTGACCAACAAAACCATCAACCTGTTTGTATCTGGCAGCCTTATCAGGTTTAATTCTTCCTCTTGAATATTCATGTACAAGTTAAACATATTCATAATTACAATGGTGTATAACCTTTAACTTAACCCTTTCCCTCATATAGACTCATTTTGACGCACCCAGTAGGTACCACATAAAGCCTGATCTGCAGAAAGCCACACTTAAACCTTACCAAATTTAATTACAAAATCCTCATTTCCAGACCACTGAGGAGCAGCGAACAGCATAAAACCTGATCAGCCTGCGAGTTACTCGCAGGCTGATCTGGTTTTATGCTGTTCGCATAGGTCTTTTCATGGTGTCCTCTATGAGGGAAAGGGTTAATATTATACACATATTGACATATAGCCAAACACCGTCCCTTGTTTGCGCTTACAATATTGTAGCTCAGATGCTACAATCTGCATGGCAAGGAAATTGTTTCATTGTTTCATATACCATTTTAAAGTTCCGTTGATTAATATTCATCAAGTCATGAATTTGTACATATGAATATTCATGAGGTAAAGGGTTGAAGAGCTTTTGCAGTAACTTATGCCTGGTTCATTGTTAGTGTACATTCCATACATGAAGTTAATGTTGTCATACATGATGTCTACTAACGGTAATTTCTTATTTTCACAATCAAACCTAAAGAAAGATGGCCCATTTCATGCATTATACTATGAACTTTATGTGATGAAATAATCCACCAAAATAAAACTATTATACATCTGTGTATGTAAGTAGATTTTTTCATTCAAAATTTAGTGAAACAGTACCCCTGGAAAGGGCAAAATTCTGCAACAAAACTGATTTGTATTAGATGCAAGAATTTGTGTTATAAGATAATTAATAAGGTAAGACTAGCTTACTGGTATATGCTGTGTTTTTCTTTTTCTGCAGGTTTTGTACCCTGTGCCACAGGGGGGAAGTGTATCAACGCCAGTAGAGATCTGTGTGATACACAGCTGGATTGTGATGATTATTCCGATGAAATGAACTGCTGTGAGTACATTTATAGTCAGTCACACATACAGAGATTGACCAGTTTCTGTCTTACAGTAAATCAAGTCTATACAAATGTCATGATCATCTTATGGCCCTCTATAATATTTGCATTAAAGTTCACAATTCTTCTCTGAAATTGACAGTCAGGATTTAACTGTTTTCTTCATAAAGACTCCTTTGAGGCATTGGCAAACATTCGCATGGAAACTTTACAGTTTTGTTTGACACATTTGAAGTGTAGTTGGGAAAAATGAACACCCTGGGGAAGGCTAGTTACCTTTTATGATCTTTATTTAGAAGTTCCTGAAGCCCTTTTTCCTCCATCTTGTTTTCATTCTCTCTTAATTCATCGTCTAGGAACTACTATTTTAATTGCAAATCATGTCTATCTTTGAATTAGCAAAATACTAAACATAAAAGGCTAAATCATGATGTGATCACATAGCTCCTTGCACATAACTTTGCTCCTTTAATTTTAAAAGATGATGTTTGACATCTTTTTGGTTGATTGACATGTACCGTGGGGTTTTGGACCTACGTTTTAATGAAATGTTATTTTGAATGTGAAAAGTTAGTGCTGCTAATATCTTCTGCAAGACAAACAGAAATAATTGAAAACTTTTGTGCCAATTATCTTGTTTGACATGAATTTTTACCATGGCTTTTTATGGAAATACATGTACATTTGATTAGAAAATGTAAAAAAATCAGACATGCAAGCCACTTTGTTTCTCAGAATGTTTTCATCATATAGGGATTATGGGATAAGTATTCTTGTTAAAATGTAGCTATAAGCTATAATCAGTTGTAGTTTAATGCAAGGTGTGTCAGTATGTTAAAATAAATAATTAAACAAGACTAATCTTTGAGGATGGGAAGTTGAAGTTTGTAATTTATCAACCACAAGCTTCTTCATGGGCAGAATCAACTATAGATTGAGGACTAAAAGAGTGAGCGACTGTCATGCCCCTTTTGTAAAATGAGGACCCCATGAGTTTGTAAATTATTAGCTCAACTGAGCATGATGTTTTTGCCAATTTTGATTATAGCCCCTGTCAGACCAGTATGTTCCTTGATGATTGAGATAAAAGTGAAGATTTACTTGATTTAAATTCCACATGTGTTCTTGCCTTATTCATTCATGAAAATTAGGATAATATACCTTATATACATTTTTATGGGTTGGAAAGGGAAAGCAAGACACACCTAGGTCTCAAACATTATACAATAATTACTTATGACTAGTAGAAGAACCCTATTGATTTTGGGGTCTGTATCTCAAAAGGTCAAGGTCACAAGGTCATAAATTAAATTCTTTTTAACATTGTGTTATGGAAGCATTGTCCGACTGATAATTCTAAGTATCTCTTTTGTATCAAATATTGCGCAGTTGTTGCTTATAAGTAGTAGGAAACCCCTTTTTTAATTTTTGAGTATGTACACCTCAAAGGTCAAGGTCATGAGGTTATTGAGTTCTAACAAATACTGAGTAAAGTAAGTATTGTCCTACCTAATGATTCCCCCCCCTCTCCCCCTTACAAGTCAGTAGGGACTCTTGTGCTTATGAGCAGCACTTCTGACTTGTTTTCTTATAATAAACCATGAAACAGTTGTATATTACTGACAATGTTACTTTACTTAATATTTCATACACTTATATAAATCATTTCCAATTCATTTATTTCAGTGAAGAATAAGTTTCATCTTTTTAGCAGTGCTCATAATTATCAGTAGTAAACCTTCACGGAGATAAATTCTGGACCAATTATGACATGCCGAACATCATACCTATAACATAGCTATATAAATATGGCATATGAGAGGGGCATATATTTCTTGTTCAGCCTTTATTTTATACATGTATGTAGCATGTAAAATATAAGAAAATATGTGATGGTAATACAAAACACATGCTTAAGCATAATGTCATATGATGAAATTGTTATAACGTCATTTGGAATCATTTTTATAAAATCTGTTGCAGCCAGCGACTGTTCCCACTATATTCGGATCAAGTCTGATACTGGCTCTGTCTCCACTGGAAACTTAGGGGACTTCCAGCAGTGTGTTTGGACTCTTGAGGCAGATATTGGGAAACATATAAAGTTAACCGTAAGTGACCAAAGTCCTTTTGTTGATTGTTATGATCTCCCTGGCACCATGTTCTCGAAAATAAAAATGTTAAGTATGATTTTCATACTCAAACTCAAGCTATGTCCATTAGTTTCAATAGAGATTTGAGTATTATACTCAAATTTGAGCCAGAGATCATACTTAAGTATTTTTGAGAACATGGGGCCTGGTCCAACGAAATCTCAGAATCAAGTGACATTGTGACAATACCATAATATTTATTTGACATCTGTTTAGAAGAAGCCTTGGTCATACTGCCATTTCCAGCTCACTTGATCATGAGCTCCTATTATCATTGGATGTCCATTAACATCTATTTGTCAGCCACAATTAATTTGCAAAACTCAAGCAGCTTCATTTTCAGGAGTATCTTCAACTAACTTGGAGACTATGTTTATGGGCAAAATCTCACAGCCAGGTCTGAAATATGACCGATCCACTTTCATGTATTACTCTAATCAAACATTAGACACTGGATTATACTTTAAAATAGCAAAAAATGAATAGAAATAAAGTAAAATCTGATTAATCCTTTATCTCATCTAGATGCGTATTAATCCTTTGACACTTTGGTAAACAGAGAAGACTCACAGCTGGAAGGAGCTGTCTGATCAGGGTCCCCACTGTTTACTCATTCAGTAGTGTAACTCAGATTCTACACAGATCTTATGGCTAAGTTAATAAAAACAATACTTCATATACCAAATTGATATTCATTATGTCATAAATTTGTACATGAATATTCATGAGGTAAGGGATTAAATGTTTTACTTTTTGTTAAAATAATATAAAGTAAAAAATCTGGATGGAACAATATTATGAAACTTTGTAAGAATATTTTCAGAAGGGGCAGATTCCATGTTTTAATGAACCCAAATAATTGATTTGTTATGTATTGATATTCAACATTATTTTGATTAGATATACCGTATGTATCAGTAGTGCATGATATAAGTCATATTTTTTCATAAATTGCTGATTATGATGACTTTCATTATTACCTATGTTAAAATATATATTAATATATAAGTGAAAATTTGCACAGGCCAAGTGAAAAACATGAACATTTCTTTGTAATTTTCCTGATTTTACTATCTCAAATTTGGAAAGGCTAGGCAGGGAGAGTGATTAATTTCCAGAATTTCATACCCCTGGTTTGATGTGCATGAATTAATGTGCATAACTTGATTACAGATTCCTTCCACAACTCTGGTGGATACTGCATTATTGGAAGTGTACTCGGGAGGTCCAACACTTAGCATGTCTCGGTTGGTTGACACTTTTGCTGGGGCCATTTCTTCTGTGTCTGTGATCTCAGACAACAACTTCCTAATGCTGCGACTTATCACTGGTGATGTGCCTGCAACACTGAGTTCTCAGAATCTGCCATATACCACTGGTGAGTCAATAAAAAACAGATGTTGAACAATTATAAAGCTATGGCATGAAAGGAAAAAAAGCTATCTCACAATGAAAAATTTATAATAAATTCAAAATATATTATTTTTAAAACAGGCATGTCCGCCCCTGAATCAAGAGATTCGCATTCGATCCCTGGCTGTGACATACCGAAGTCTTTAAAAATGGTATTGGTATAGCTCTCTTGCTTGATGCTCAGCATATAAGGATACTTTCATGAGTATCTGGCCTGTTATCAGGATAATGTGATTGGGTGTGATATCACGCCATTTGTTAAATCCAACAAACAAACAATATCAAGTGTCTTTCTAAGTTTTTTTGGTATGAAATTATAACTTCCTTAGTGTCACTTTGTATAAAAGGTGTTTTCTATCATGAATATTTTTCAGTCTGTTTATCACAAAAATGAAATAAACTGATCTCACAGATCCACTGGGATATATAACCTGTCTGATATATACTATATACTTTCTGACATTATGAACTGTTGAAATACTGCAAGCTTAGTCATTTCTCACCATTTGTTTTCATTTCTTCTACAGAAGTTCAACAAGTGTTCAATGAGATGCAGAGCCTCACCGCCAGCAATAGCTGGCAAAGCCTCTTGTACTCCCTGCGGGATGAGAGTTACCCACCCTTGTTTGTAGAGTTATACTATAGTATCCAGGCAGCCCAAGACCAGGTTATCTCTTACTATGTAAGTACCAGGTGACGGTCACAGATGTTCTATGGGTAACCCTCTACCAAGATTGCTCCTTTAGAGCAGTGGTACTTAGGTGAGCGATATAGGGCCATCATTGCCCTCTTGTTTATACACTTGATACTTACCCTGCTGCAGAATTTCTCTGTGTCTAGCCCTTACTATGCTTTACTCATTTACTGAATAGCAAACAGTGCAGACCATGTTCAGACTGCATGGATGTGCAGGCTGATCTTGGTCAGCTCTGGTCACAAAGGCAGGCATAAGTGCCCACAGCAATGTAAGGGTTAATGATCTTCACAATAACACTAAACACATATCAGTCTGTCTTGTTTCAGAGAGTCTGATTCCCCTTTTTATGCCACATTTTCTTTCCTTTTTTCAGGTAGAGAGTTCCAACCCAGCATATGATGTTGACACAATGATTCAGGTTTTTGCAACAGACGCAGAAGATGGTGTCTTTCACAGACTAAAACTCCAGAATTACTACACAAGTTATTCAAACGAAATTCATGTCAAGACAGCTTCAGACTTCACTAGCAATGCTCTAACCCTGAAATATAAGACTGGTAAGACCTTGTGCAAACTTTCAGGATTAAAGCTACAGTCCATGTGTGATTGAACGCTGTTCAACTGCATCTTTCATTCTGTCGCTTCTATTATTCATAAGTACAATGATCACATTTTGCATTCATTGTAATTCCATGATTATACTGTATACGAGTCAACAGTGCCGTAAATCGGCAAAGTTGTGATTTATCATGATCATAATGTTACATGACGCTCTATGTATCTAAATTTTCGTAATCATATTCTAAAATGTAATGCCAAAAAAGAGATGATCACCAATATATGTATTTGTACTGTTGATTACATATTGACATGTAATCATTCAAGTTATCCCTTATTACAAACAAACAGACTTGCATTTATGATTTATTTCAGTGTTTCACATGAAGAGATGAAGTAATATTCAACCTCACTACATAAGAGCTATTAAGGATATTATCTATAATGGAGAGGTCAAATCCAGATCACTAGATGAGCACAACTTTACTATTGACTTGCATTACATGAATTTTGAATTCATGTAGAAATATTAAAGGGATAATTGTTTTGAGTGGATATGAAATATATCTCGTCTTAAAGTGATTTTGTTAAATTGTTAAAGTCATATCACTTTGAGATATTTTCCATATCCACTTAAAAACTCATCCTCTTTTTATTCTATGCCAAATAAAGAGTGGAACTACACATACTTCTGACAGATGTATGTCACTCAAAGTGTGGATGATATCAGTGAAAGAAACGGATTTTATCCCACTGACAGAACGCCTTTCATAAGCATAAAACTTCCATTGTCTTAAATATGATCTGAAAACTGCAAAATATTGTGATGTATATGTCTAGGATTATCATAAACATTATGTTAACTAAAAAATCTGAAAATTATGAATTTCTTATTCCAGCTCTTTAAATTATGTTGTATTGTTGCTTGCACAGGCTGCACACTAGAGATCTCAGAGCCTGTAGCCTACATCAATTCGCCAGGCTATTGGCTTGGGAAGATACCCCATGAACTCACCTGTGACTGGACAATAGTCTCAGGCCAAGTAGCTGGCACGAGCCTCTCACTCACATTCTCGGAGCTGGATATGGCCGAAGATCCAAGAAACCAACCAACTCACCCCTCTGTTGACAAGCTTGAAGTTTGTATATTTCTCAAATTATGTCTCCCCAATAAAATGAGGAGACCTTGTTTTTGCCCAAGTTGTCTGTCAGTTGTCTATCTATCTGTCACAAATCGTATCCACTCTATAACTTTTGAACAGTTTTGAAGGATTTAGAAATAATTCACCACAAATTTTTGCCACATTGAGAAGATCTTAAGAGCAACTGTCACAGTAAGCTTGGTTGGAGGTCAAGGTCGTAATTAGAGGTCAAATGCCATGACTATATTTTGTGTCCGCTCTGTGTAGTACTCCTGAGTATATTTATAAATCTTTTTGTAGATTTACTATCATTGACAAATTGCCATGAGGGAGACATTTTTGTGATTAAAATTTAAATGAGACTTACCTTTGTAGAAGGGAAGTTGAAGTTTGATATTTTATCAACCATAAACTCCTTATACTTCTGCTGACAAAAGTGGGCACTATGTAAGAATCACGGTTGTCATGTTCCATCACGTCCCATAACATCCCATCACATACTGTCCTATGCTCCTATGAAGCTGGATGTGGGGGTATTAATCACCTTTATTAATAGTTTGTTTCATATGTTCTGTGAAATCATTAATTTTTGTGGGACACTAATTTTTGTTGAATTTGTGAAGGGTTTTATCCACAAATATTAATCCCAACAAAAATTTGTATCTTCACCTTTTTTAGAGCATAGATCCATGAATAATTGTACCCACAAAATTCCCTTAGGTACATATTCAATGATATTTAATGTCAACGAAAATTAATGACTTTACAGTAGTTAATTTTATTCCCATGTATCCAATTAATGAATTTTATACATTAAAATGGCTAGATCAAAGTAGTCACCTTTCAGTCTGATCTGAAAATGTAAGAATATTGGTAATCATTTTTAAAATAATACAGACACAAGAGATCATAAATCTATCTGTTGATATGTGTAATCAAGATGTGTTGCTGCACTATGGTCAAGTCACTACAGATACAAAATTGTTCATCAAGAGTCATTAACAGATAACCAGTAAATGGATTTTAATGAAACCTAAGATATATATATCTTAAGTAGATGCATGTGCAGTGTTGCCAATTTCACTTGTTAGGATAACTTCTAAAAGACCAGGCCCCATGTTCTTGAAAATACAAATGTAACTCAAGTATGATTTTCATACCTTTGCTCAAACCATGCCCATAAGTCTCAATAGGGATTTGAATATGATACTCAAGTTTGAACCTGAGATAGTACTTAAGTATTTTTGAGAACACAGGACCTGAAATTAAGAGAAAAAGCTCTTTGTTTTACATCTAGTGTCACTTCTTAGTAGCCTACCTATATTGTGGATTTTCAAGAAACCATAAATAGATATGTTATATTTCTCAAGTATGCATTTAAAGCTATGTACACATGTACATATGTACACATGTGTTGTGTACACATGTATTTTCATGAAACATAATACTAATGTGTATATCTACCATGAAGATAAAGAACTACCTTGAGAAAATAACATCTAATAAGAGTCATATGACTAATGTTGCTATAGCAATATCTTCAGGTGACAAACACAACTACGGTAGCTGTGACCCTTTTTAGCTCACCTGTGCTCAACGTGCTTATGGTGAGCTATTAGAATCACTCTGCGTCCGTCGTCATGCGTCGCCTGTCATCAACAATTTGCTTTAAACGACATCTTCTCTAAAACCGCAGGACAGAATTTGATTAAATTTGGCAGGGATGATCCTTGGGTGAACTTTCACTAAAGTTGCTAAAATAAACTTGATCAATGCAGAACTCTGGTTGTCATGGCAATGGAAAGAAAAAATTTATGAAAACTTTAAAAATCATCTCCTTCAAAGCTACTGGCCAGATTTCAAAATGTTTTAGTACAGATGTTCCTTGGATAACCCTCTACCAAGATTGCTAAAATTATTCCGACCCGTAAAAAAAACATGGCACCAGGGGCGGGGCTAATTTGTATAGTATATATAGTGAAAACTTTAAATGACATCTCCTCTGAAACTGCTGGATAAAATTTGATTAAATTTGGCAGGGATGATCTTTGGGTAAATCTTCACAAAAGTTGCAAAAAATAAATTTGATCAATGCTGAACTCTGGTTGCCATGGCAACGGAAAGAAAAAAATTATGAAAACTTTTGAAATTATCTCCTTCAAAACTACTGGCCAGATTTCAAAATGTTTTAGTACAGATGTTCCTTGGGTTACCCTCTACTCATTTGAGTGATCCAGGACCTCTATGGCCCTCTTGTTTCCATGTGACCTTATTCTGAATTCATTAAAAAATGAATGTTAATCACAACAACTTTTTCATTGTGTGACAGATTTAACAATTTGGCAGGAGATACCTGTTCATGAAATTGGCTTGTTAGCTCACCTGAGCACTTATGCTCAGGATGAGCTTTTGTGATCGCCTCTTGTCTGTTGTCTGTCATCCATCGTCAACAATTGCTTTTGAACACTCTAGAGGCCACAGTTTTGGCCCAATCGTCATGAAAATTGGACAGGATGTTTGCCTACATGATATCTTGGATGAGTTGGATTGTGGATTGTGGAAATTGGATCATGTGGGGTAAAAAGTAGGTCACCAGGGCAAATTTTAGAAAAACCTTGTGAACACTCAAGAGCCTACATTTTTGTCCCAGTCTTCATTAAACTTGATAAGAATGATGACTGCATGAAATCCCAGATGAGTACAAATTTAGGTAGGATCAAAATCTAGGTCACTTAGTCAAATATTAGAAAAAACATTGCAAACACTTTAGATGCCACAATTTTTGTAATCATGCCTAACACAGCAATCTTACTCGGGTGAGCGACACAGGGCCATCTTGGCCCCCTTGTTTTTATATTTCAGGTATATGTTGATGATGAAGCTGATCCAATGAGCAACTTGAAAGTCTATGATTCATCAGATAAATCAGGCCGTATCGTAGCTCCAGAAGGAAAGTTGAAACTGCATCTTGACTCAGACATTGCTATCCACTCAACTAGGTTCTCTGCTACCACTGGATTAGGTTTGTTTCTTGTCTTTTTACAAATCTACCATTTACACCAGAGGGGATTGATTGTCATCAGGCAATAACTTAAAAAAAACGTTTAAGGTAATATTATGAAACTTGTTATATAAATAGATGGAAGTATGGAGATTCTGCACGTCACTTTTGAACTTGACTATTCAAAGAATATGAGAGCTATTGTAGTCGCCCTGGCGTCGGCGTTGGCGTTGCAACTTTTGGTTAAAGTTTTGCATGCAAGTTACTATCAACCTTATATCTCAATAACCATTTATGGTATTGACTTGAAAGTTTTTAAATATGTTCAGGGGCATCAGACAACCAAGGTAGATAACTCTTGACTGAATTAAATATGAATTATGGCCCCTTTTTAACTTAGAAATTTTGGTTAAATTAGTTTTGCATGCAATAGAAAATTTGGTTGAAGTTTTGCGTGCAAGCTACTTTCCAGTTTGTATCTCAATAACCATTCATGGTATTGACTTGAAAGTTAATGAATATGTTTAGGGGCATCAGACAACCAAGGTAGATAACTCTTGATGGAATATATTAGAAATTATGGCTCTTTTTTAGCTCGACTATTCGTAGAATATGAGAGCTATTGTAGTCACCCTGGCGTCGGCGTTGAAGCTTTTGGTTAAAGTTTTGCGTGCAAGTTACTATCAACCTTATATCTCAATAACCATTTATGGTATTGACTTGAAAGTTTATAAATATGTTCAGGGGCATCAGACAACCAAGGTAGATAACTCTTGACTGAATTTAATATGAATTATGGCCCCTTTTTAACTTAGAAATTTTGGTTAAAGTTTTGCATGCAATAGAAAATTTGGTTGAAGTTTTGCGTGCAAGCTACTTTCCAGTTTGTATCTCAATAACCATTCATGGTATTGACTTGAAAGTTTACAAATATGTTCAGGGGCATCAGACAACCAAGTTAGATAACTCTTGATAGAATTTGTTACAAATTATTGCCCCTTTTTAACTTAGAAATTATGGTTAAAGTTTTGCATGCAAGGTACTTTCATGCTAATATCTCAGTATCCAGGCATGGGATTGATTTGAAACATCTTTAATACGTTAAGGGGTATCATACTTTCATGGTAGATAACTTTTGATGCAATATATTACAAGTTATGGCCCCTTTTTTAACTTAGAAATTTTGGTTAAAGTTTTGCATGCAAGGTACTTTTATGCTAATATCTCAGTATCCAGGTATGGGATTGAATTGAGACATCTTTAATACATTTAGGGGTATCATACATTCATGGTAGATAACTCTTAATGGAATATGTTACAAATTATTGCCCTTTTTAACTTAAAAATTTTGGTTAAAGTTTTGCATGCAAGGTACTTTCATGCTTATATCTCAGTATCCAGGTATGGGATTGAATTGAGACATCTTTAATACATTTAGGGGTATCATACATTCATGGTAGATAACTCTTAATGGAATATGTTACAAATTATTGCCCTTTTTAACTTAAAAATTTTGGTTAAAGTTTTGCATGCAAGGTACTTTCATGCTTATATCTCAGAGTCCAGGCATGGGATTTGATTTGAAACATCTTTAATATGTTAAGGGGTATCATACTATAAAGGAAGATAACACTTGATGGAATGTATTAAAAATTATGACCCCCTTTTAACTTAGAATTTTGGTTAAATTTTTGCATTCAAGCTAATATATCCAGCTTATATCTCAGAAATTTCTTGTGGAATTGACTAGAAAGTTAAGGAGTGTCTTCAGGGGCATCAGAAAACTAAGGATGATAACTTTTGGACTTAATTTTATGCAAATTATAGCCCTTTTCTAACTTGGATTTTGGGAATTTTTGGTTAAAGTTTTGCATGCACAGTGTTATTGTCTCAGTAACTAGACATGGAATTGATTTTAGACATCATAAAAATATTAAGGGGTGTCAGACTATCAAGGTATACCATTTTTGACTATTATTATATACAGGGTATGTGAAGGGCAAGAATTGAAATAGATTTCATTTGAATTACCAACAAGCATTTTGAATAGACGAGCGTGCTGTCCTCTGACAGCTCTTGTTGTTTTTTTCTCGGAGCAAAATTCTGGTTGCTTTGGTAACAGAAAAATTATGCACCTCACCTGTAGGGGACTCATGTGTTACTTGTTAATAAAGTATGACTAAATATAGGTATTCTTGTAAAGTATCAACCACATTTATGTACATGTATTACACTTAGAAAAATGTACAGTTTTTATTGACCTTTCTTTTTCAGACTGTGAAATAGGCCTGGGAGCAGAAGAGCATGAAAATGCCATAGATGTCTTACATTTTCATGAGCCAAACACCGCTGAATGTAAGACGGGGTACAAATTCAACTTCGAGCGATTGTATGAATCAAGTGAAAACACTTTAACCTGCACCGACATTATCGACAAAAAATGCGTGCCCAGGTGTAGCAGTAAGTTTTCATTTTTTGGCTTTCATTAGTAGTCAGATAGAGCCTCAGATAAATTGGAATGTGGTGGGTTCAGCCTCTGACCACAAAATACCAAAATTGTACTGGTTTCTAGTTGCCGTCCTTGGTACCCAGCATTTAAGACTACTTGTCCTGGTGTCTGAATAGCACGACTGTGGTATTATTCCACTTGTTTGTCTATTACATGATTTTGCAATGAGGCTTATATATCCATGTCAAAAAGACCTTCAAATGATTGAAATTGTTGGTGGAACACCTGATCCATTTTAGTTGAAAAATAGGCACACAATTACTTTTGCTTGTATCCCTCTGGAACTTTTTAAGTGTGTCTTTCTCTTTGCCTATCAAACTCTTTCCACATTGTACAGTCAGACTTGCTCAAGCAACCACATAACACTTCATATAGTCTCATTTTGATGCATTGGCAAACAGAGCAGACCCAGATTGGAGCTGTCTGATCAGGGTCTTCTGTGTTTGCTCATACAATATTGTATCTCAGTTTCTAAACACAGTCTGTGTGGCAAAAAAGAATTCAGGATTTCACACACCATTTTAAATTCAGTTAATTAATATTCATCAAGTCAAAAATTTGTACATCAATATTCATGAGGTAAAAAAGTTAAGCACCATTTTTTACAACATTATAATATAAATTTCTCAAACTTTACAATATAAATTTCTCATTACAAGTGCATGACAAGAGGCTTAACTATTTGATACTGAAACATCTCATTTTGTTGTTTTATACAACCAATGATTAACTTTAAAGAGGTTTCACTTTCAGCAGTTTTGGGATTGACTTGAAACTTAAGACCATCACGGTAGATATCTCTTGACTAAATATAGGTACTGGAATGGCAAATTATGGCCCTTTTTGGACATAAAATTTTGGTTTAAGTTTTGCATGCAACATACTCTATGCTTACATCCTAACAATCAGTTATGGGATTGACTTAAAACTTCATAAAAGTGTTGAGGGGCATCAGACCATTAAGTTAGGTACCTCTTGACTGAATTTATTATAAATTATAGCCCTTTTTGAACTTAGAAATCATGGTTAAAGGTTTGTGTGCAACTGAATTTGGTTAACCCTTTCCCTCATATAGACTCATTTTGACGCACTCAAAAGGTACCACATAAAGCCTGATCTGCAGAAAGCCAAACTCAAACCTTACCAAATTTAATTACAAAATCCTCATTACCAGACCACTGAGGAGCAATGAACAGCATAATACCTGATCAGCCTGCGAGTTACTTGCAGGCTGATCTGGTTTTATGCTGTTCGCATAGGTCTTTTCATGCTATCCTCTATTTTACTGACAGCTGTTATAATAATTATAAGCTTGTCTGTTTTTCATTGAAAAAAAAAATCAAAGTATTGTCATCAATCTGGTGGTGTTGTTGCCATCGTTGTCGTGAAAAACTTGTAACTTGTAAACTACCGGTATTAAACTGTCTCATCAAACTTCACGTACTTGTTCACTATCACAATGGTTTTATTTACATCAAGGACCATAACTCTTAGGTCCATTTTGACCTATATATCCCTTTTTTAAAAAAGAAAAAAACTTTATCCTTGGCCATAACTGCTAAACTATTAAACGTCTGTCATCAAACTTCATATACTTGTTCACTATCACAAGGGATACAAATATATCAAGGGCCATATTTCTTTGGTCCTTTTGACCAAATTATCTCCCCCCTTTTAAAAAAAGCAAACAAACAGTAGAGAGTTAGCATCTGCATGAGGTGCTCTTCTTGTTCTTTGATTCATTCATTTTTATGTCTGTATGACTAGCCTTATCTGTGCTTCAATAAGAGTGGGGAAAATATCACAACTTAACCCTTTCCCTCATAGAGGAAACCATGAAAAGACCTATGCGAACAGCATAAAACCAGATCAGCCTGCAAGTAATTCGCAGACTGATCAAGTTTTATGCTGTTCGCTGCTCCTCAGTGGTCTGGAAATGAGGATTTTGTAATTAAATTTGGTAAGGTTTAACTATGGTTTTCTGCAGATCAGGCTTTATGTGGTACCTTCTGAGTGCGTCAAAATGAGTCAATATGAGGGAAAGGGTTAAAAATAACCTGATAAATAGGTAAAGATGGTATATGTTTAACTCATTACTTCTTTTAGAAATGTTTTAATGCTTTAGCAAACAGAGAAGACCCTGATCAGACAACTCCTGGATGGAGATTTTTAATCACTCCTCTGTTTGCTCATACAATAGTGTAGCTCAGACAACAGAACAATACATGGTTTTATATATCATTTAAAATTTAGTAAATTTATATTCATTTATTTATATTTAGATATTCATGTGGTAAAAAGTTAATATCTTACAACCAACACTGTACTTATACTTACAGAATGCTCAGCATTGTATGTTGATGGAATTTTAGCCTGAAGCAAATCTAGTGCAGAAATGATGACTGCTATTCAATTAGGAAACAGAGTTTTGTTTTTGAGTGCTATTTTGCAGAGTAATGCACATTGCACAAGTTTAGATGTGCAGTAATCTAATTATGAAGGCCATTAACAAGACTGAGAAGTTTAAAGTCGAATTATTTTAATACACTTTTGTACTATTTACTTAAGGAGTCATATGACATCAAATAATTGCCTTTATGTACCTGCATATATCAGAAAATAATGAACACCACAAGCCTTCTGTGTTTGTATAGCATGTTTTGTTGATCATGTTAAACTACATGGTAGATCAGTTTGTTTTCTTGGATTTAAAGCAGCTTGTTAACAGATGGTTATTGACTTATGTATGTATTACACCTAGCAATGCCCATCTACAGACATATTGTCACCCACTGCAACCATCTGTAATTGTAAAAAAAAAGAAAATTGATGGTTTCTCTATTACAGGCAATAGCATTACAAACAGTATTGATCTATATTTGGAGTTGCAAGTTTTAGCTTACCAAAAGTTCCTTCGAGGTAATCTCTTAACTATGAAGTATGAAGTGAAAGCTGTTTTTCAGCATTTGCATATGGAAGGTATAACCTTAGAGTGCGAAGAGGACAAACTGTATTGGTTTACTACAGTTTCACATTTCTCCAAGTCAAAATTTTTCTTAAGTTCATTTTTTCTTTAAATCATGGTAGCACAGGAAATGAAGCAAGAAATTAAAAGGGCTTTTTTAGGGCTAAGTTCAGTTTAGGATAGCATTTATGTTTTCTTTATCGGGACAACACAAAACGGTAATTTAAACCTACATGCACCTGCTAGACTGACACCCAATATTCGCTACTGATTCACTGTAGACTTAACAGAAAACCAGCATGTCATCAAAAAAACTAAAATGGCTGATAAAATGGCCGATAAATGGCGGATTTTGATATCACATGACTTCAGACTGGATTCTGTCTCATCGTAAGAATCATGAAGCACACATAATACTGAGCAGGCAAACATCTCAATAGGAGCAATTCTTATATCTGGCAAGTAGCGAGGAACGACTATAAATGTTCCTTCCCATGCTGATTTTATAAATTCACTACACAGAACTGGTAAGGATGCCATGTTGCTGAACGTTTCATGAGGTACAACAAGCACCTGAATTGGGGATACTGTATTCTGTATTTAACCTACACTTTCCAAATTTTTTGTCTTGAAACAAAAACCTCACCAATATTTATGAGGGAAAGTAGAAAACCTTTTTTAATTTCTACTGATTATCTGTGAACAACCTATTTAAATGTTACACCTACACTATTTCAATCATTGAGTGATGCCTGGGTTCAATATCATGCAGTAGACAAGTGGGACAGTAGCAGACCAAGTCTCATCCTATCACCAGGCCAACCAGTCCAGGAATTGCCTGGTTAAATTCAAAAATGCTCTCCTGTCATATATGGGGGAGGAGATTTTAATTTAATGTCTTGATGTTGGTCTTGATGCTGTGTCTACTGAACTGATCTTGTTAAAAAATCAATCAAATTTCAACTTCCCATCTACAAAGGTAAGTCTCGTTTAATTAATCTTCCAAGAAGTCACAGCAAGGTCTAGAAGATAACATGCATCACATCATTTCAGTTGTGTACTGTGGCACTCCGACGGGGATCAACAATGGCTACATAGTAAATACAACTGGCGTGACCTATGGCTCTGTAGCAAGGTATGCTTGTTATGATGGGTTTGCTGCCAGGGATAATATATTAACTGCAACTTGTGGATCGAATGGTGACTGGACCGATTTACCTCAGTGTACATGTGAGTACTTATCACATAGCAGCTTTGCACATCTTGATTCACAGCACAGAACTCTTTCAATAAAGATGAAGTAAAAAAAAATAAGTTGAACTCCGAGATTCTAAATTGCAGTACATTTGTATCAGGAATACATTTTTTTTTTAATTTCAAGATCATTATAAAATTGCAAAATAAATTTTAGGTGTTCTCTCCCCACTTTGTTACCTTTAATTTTAGTTGGACATAGGGAGCTAACAGTTCTGTCAAAAGAGGTAGCTCACAGTCATGTGAACAGGAAAGTCAGGAGAAGGAAGGCCACTGCTATTAAAAATTGAAAATGGGACTTTATAGAAACATGGAAGTTTTATGTGTGAACCACAACAGGGCAGTTTCAGTGGAGAATTAATCACCTCAAGTGAAAGTTTTGTACAATGAACCATCACTGTTGGTCTACTAATTATTGTGGCAGCCATTTGATCTGTTTCTCATAAAACAGTCTTCTCTTTCTTTGACTGGTTCTCAAATGAACACAACAGATGAACAGAAAATGTACTGCACCACTAAAAATGCTTTCTTTGGTTTTCTAGTACAAAATTAAAAAATAAATATATGAAAAATGAATCACTGCCAAAAATCAAGGAATGAACCATTAAGCTTTTCATGTTTGTTTATTATTAGATGATTATTTTCATTTCATGATCAGATCAACTGTTTATAAACAGTATCCCAAACATGCTCTCTTAGCCTTTGGTCATGTGATATCCCAGAGTAGCTATTGGATTATCTGATTATTTAATTTGAATATTACCGTAGACACTTGTCCATTCTCTTTTACAAGTAACAAGCCCCAGCAACTGTATTGATGCTTTGGAAGTCTGAACCTTCTTGTTGATGAATATAATCTCATACTGTGGAATGTACCTTGTAATTTTGCTTTTAGCTGCTCAGTGTGATGCACTACAAGACAACCTTATCGCAAATGGAATGATATCGGTGGTGGCAGGGAATCCATTCAGCACCGCCGGCGAAGCAGAATTTAATACCGTGGTTCGGTTCTCCTGTAATGATGGCTATGACCTGGTTGGTACAGAGTACACTCAGTGTACTGGTGCCGGCTGGTCACATGGCTCATCCATCCCAACATGTGAACGTATGTATATTATTGATTATTATCAAAAACATATTAAACAGAAATAGGAAACTCCTGTAAACCAGTTGAAAATATTGATTAGGCAAACAGCAGATCATTGCATATTACAAACTTTCAAAAAAGTATGGAAAAATTAAAGAGGAAAATGTAGCCATAATATAAATTAATCATTTCTCTACTGCAAGGAATTATTTTCAGTTTCATTTATTTTAGAAATTCTTTTAAATTATGATTTAAGTACAACCAGTGAAGCAGAAAACACATTTTAGGTATTATCATTATGCAGGTACTTTTCTATTTTACAAGAAACATTTTTATTTTTTGACTTATTCTGATATGTAATGTATCATTTTGATGGAAATGTGATGCTCTATGATAAGATATAATTTAAATTTATTTAACTTCGATAGAATAGGAAATATTTGGAAACGTAACATTGTGAGAGTAGGAAAAGTTGTTACATGCTTTTGTGAGATTTAAACTAGTTGCCAATCTTTGTTTATTAGGTCTTTGCTATTATCACTCTGTTTTTGTGTAGGTAGAATTATTTTCTGTCTCAAAACTTAGATTCACTGGTCATTTTCTTGAACATGAGCAACTGTCACCACTGTAGCTACTAGCAGATTGAAAGGGCTTGCAGCTTATACTTCATCTATTAGAAGATAATTTGTCTCCCGAAAACTTTGGTGCATATTGTACATCACCAGGGTTACCTAATGTGTCCCAAAACTTGGATTTTGGATAAAAGGGTTTTGAAAATCAATGGATATTTATCTTGTTCTTCAAGTTTGTTTTATTTTAAAGCCTGAATTAAGATTTTTGACATAAATCTCATAGAAATTTGTCACAAAAATATGCACATTTAGATGTTTATTGATGCAGTCTTCATGACAATTTTAAGTTGATTGAGAAACAAGTTCTTCAACTTGTACAAATCCCTCTCAATGGTTTTTGGGTTGAAACAGTACTTTGTGCCTGGGAAAGTAATGAAAAATCTTTGCTCCCAATGGGGTTTAAACCCTTGACCCTTGTATCCACTGTCAGGTATGTTACCACTGAACCATGGCACTCATCATGACAATTAATAGGGATAATTAAACTTACAAATGTATTGTCTACTGTAAAATCATTAATTTTCATTTACAATACATTTCGTTGATTATGTACCTAAGGGAACTTCATGAGTATATTTATTTGTGGCGGTATGTTCTAGAAAATATGAGGTCTTTATAAGAGACAAAAGTTTTCGTGGGGATTAATATTCATGAATAAAACCCACCATGAAATTGACAAAAATTAGTGTCCCACAAAAATTAATGATTTCACAGTATTCATGGCTATAAGCCATGCGGCCGTTATGGTATTCCAACTCGGATGGACATAAAATGGATGTATCGTTGCAAACTACCTTCATTTTTTTGGCCTTGTTACAAAATAGTGTAGCAATCGTTTGAGTTTTGATCCTTGATTTCCTAACCATTTTTACTTCAGTGGATATGATAGATATTCTCATTGTTTCAGCCATAAGATGTCCATTACCAATGGTGAAGAATGCTGTACTCTCATCAGCTGCATGTGTTAATGCCAATGAAGTGTTGACAGTGACATGCAATACAGGATACCAGATTGAAGGCACCAACAGTAATTCAGCAACTTTGACGTGTCAGAGCAACCAAACATATGATAAAACTGTAGAATGCACAGGTAAGCTCTTAACCCTATTCTACTTAATGACTCATTTAGATGCCATAGCAAACAGAGTAGATTGAGATTATAATATAGTTCTTCGATCAATATGCTTTGCTTTTGTAATGCATACACCTTACAATTTAGTATCTTACACGATTATATTTTAACAAGTCTACATTGTCAGAAAAGCTACAAATTTATACCTTGTCAAAGCCAAGTACCAGCATATCTTTAACTCTTTCCCTCATAGAGGAAACCATGAAAAGACCTATGCGAACAACATAAAACCAGATCAGCCTGCGAGTAACTCGCAGGCTGATCAGGTTTTATGCTGTTCGCTGCTCCTCAGTGGTCTGGAAATGAGGACTTTATAATTAAATTTGGTAAGGTTTAACTGTGGTTTTCTGCAGATCAGGCTTTATGTGATACCTATTGAGGCGTTAAAATGAGTCTATATGAGGGAAAGGGTTAAACAGACCTCCTCTCAATGTACGTGTTCAGTATGTCAGCCATATGTAACTGGTCACTTACAGTCAGTATGAAGTTTTCTGCAGACCATAATATACCATGCTGTTCATGTGTACCTTTTGTTGTATATATGTACACATGAACATTGTGGTTTATGACAATCAGACAGCTTCATAGCTGACTGTAAGTTTAAGGTTGTATATAATTTGGCATACTGAATGCACACCAGTTAATAGAAGGGAGATAAACCTTGCTTATATTTGTAAATTTTCATCTACCTGTACTCACAAAAGTAAGAGCTATACAGGAACTACACTCTTCATGTCCTGTCCCGTCCTACACTCAAAATGCATAAAGACATGGAATGTGGGGGTATCAGTCATCTTAAGTGATAGGTCAAGTTTCTCATTTGTAATAACATTCCATTTTGTTACACTGCAGAAAAGAAAACAGTAAAGAAAGGAACACTCTGATAAGTTTAGCCTCTGTTATGTAACTCCTAATGCAAGATTTTAAAGGGGAATGAATAAAAAAAGTATATAAATATATATAATATAACCATAAGAAAAATTGTAAACCATATTTAAGTTCATAAGTTTATTTCCCTTTAAATATTAGATAAAATGTGGCATGTTTTCAATCAGTATTTTGCAGAGTTGCCTGTATATGAGAAAAGGCACTTCTATCCAGGAATTTTTTAACATGGATAGGCTGATTTGTTGTATCTCTGTCACTTTTAAACATTAAAGTGTCATGCAGTTTATTGATCATTGTAATTATCATCACTATTATAAATATTATGTCATTTTTTATTATACGAACACATATATTTACGGTATATAATTATGTTCTCCATATATTGCCAGTTTGCGATTAGATTGTTAATGTAATTATTATTCAATGCAACCAATTCAAACATATCATATAAATGATTCAATAACCGAGGGTGTTGCATTTTTTATCCATATAAAAACCAATTGGAAAGGACTGGGCCAGACTTAAGGTTTGAACAATTTCTAATATTTTCAAGGAAAGAAAAACTCCTACCATTACCCATTGTTAGAAGAATATTTGGACATAAACAGTATCACAAACTAACCTATGTGCTCATTTTTTCCCTAGCCCCAAACTGGGGAAAATTATTGACATATTTAACCAAATTGGGAATTTTTAGGAAGCAAAAAAACAGCTAAGTATGTGTAACTTATTGTTAAAAGATGCATTTTCTTTCATAAATAAAATTAAATCTCACACAAAACACACTTTTTTTTTTTTTTTTTTAGCTCTCCTAAGCACATGCTCAGGATGAGCTATTAGGATCGATGAAAGTCTGTCATCCGTCCATCATCCACAATTAGTTTGTTTGCACTCTACCATCTTCATTCTTTAAGCAATCATCTTCAAACTTTATGACAATGTTCATTACCATAATCTCTTGGCCAAGTTCGATTATGGCTGATAGCAGCCAATAAGGTTAGGAGTTATGCCCTTTTTTTAATATAAAAAAAATGCAAGATTTCACTTAGTTTGCACTTTAGCATCTTCATTTCTTAAACAATCGCCTTCAGTGTTTATAGCCATATTCTTATGGCCAAATTTGATTATAGCTGATATTGGCTAATTAAGTCTCCCAAACAAAGTTTGGAGACTTATTGTTTTTTACTCCGTTTCTTATTATTATTCTTTCCGCTTGACCTATCTTTACAAAAATTCACACACTAATAGTCCTTAATGAGTGGAGGGGCCTCCCTGATTTTTGTGAATGGGGGGTCTTTGGGGGTCTGGCCCCGACCCCTCCAAGATGGATTTTTGCATAAAACATGTATTTTGGTTAAATATTTCTATTTCCAACCCTGATTCATTTATTTTTTTGTTCCTAAAAAAGAAAAGATTGAATGACACTACTTTGGTGTCCTCCAAGGTCACCCAGGGGCAGGCCCTGCCCCCTCAATTTACTTATCACCTTATATCTCAAAAACAGATCAGATTCCCACCCCTAACCATATATATTCTTGTTCCTCATAATGAGACAGTTCGGATGGCACTACTTTGGTATTCCCCGAGGTCAACCAGGGGCAGACCCCGCCCCCTCAAACTTACTTGTGGCCTTACATCTCAAAAACTGTTCAGATCCCCACCCCTAAACCATATATATTCTTGTTCCTCATGATGAGACAGATTGAATGGCACTACTTTGGTGTCCCTTGAGGTCACCCAGGGGCACACCCTGCCCCCTCAAATTTACTTATCACCTTGTATCTCAAAATCTGTTCAGATCCCCACCCCTGAACCATATATACTCTTGTTCCTCATGGTGAGACAGATTGAATGGTACTTCTTTTAAGTGTCCCAAGGGGGTCTGGCCCCACCCTGTCAGTTTTACCTCTGACTTTTATTTCAAAAACAATTGAGATCCCCACCCATAAACCATATATATTCTTATTTTTCATGATCATATGGATATTGGTATTTTTTTGATGTTCACATGGGTCACCAAGGGGTCAGGCCCCACCCACTCACTTTTACTTATGACTGGGGTATTTCTTAAACTACATTTGGGAGACTTAGTAACAGTTCACTGTTGCAATTATTACTAGTTTGGTCAGGAGTTATGCCCCTTTTAATATAAAAAATACCAGATTTCACTTTGTTTGCACTCTAGCATCTTCATTTCTTAATCAATCATCTATAAACTTTATGACAATGTTTATTACCATAATCTCTAGTCCAAGTTCAATTATGGCTGATATTACTGTTTGGTTTGTGGAATTGAAATGATCTCATGGATTATGTATTCAGTACAACTATGTTATAATTTAGTTACTTGTACAGGCAATGAAGGCAGTTTTTATCAGGTGAGCGACTTCAGGGTCATCTTGGCCCTCTTGTTTTTTTGGTGTATTTTTGCCAATTGGGAAAACTATTATCTACATGTATTTTCAATACACAATTGGGCCAAAATAAAGACCCTTACAAACAGGGAAAAGAAAGAAAAAAATCCTGGATTTAAGATATATGTCATTGATATTTTCTTTCACACCAACTGAACAATTATTTCAGATATAAATGAATGTCTTAACAACAATGGTGGTTGTCAAACATCATCTACAGAATGTGAAAACACTGGAGGAGGTCGTGTTTGTAACTGTTTGATGGGATATCGTCCCTTTAGTGCTACAAGTTGTTTGGGTAAGTATAGAGATATTTATCTGAAAGCCATGCATGCCATACTTCCCTTTTAAATTTTGTATTTAATCCAATTTACCCTTTTAGAGCCATTAAGGAAAATGAATATGACTAACTGGAGATCTCAGGCTGATCATGTTTTTTTCAGGGGCGGGGCTTATTTGCCTTATATGTATATAGAGAAACCTTTAAACAACATCTCCTCTGAAACCACTGGACAGAATTTGATTAAACTTGGCAGGGATGTTCCTTGGGTCAACCTCTACAAAAGTTGCTAAAATTATTCCGATCCGTAAAAAAACATGGCCGCCAGGGGCGGGGCTTATTTGCCTTATATGTATACATGTATAGAGGTCAACCTATTTATCTCAGGTGAGCGATTTAGGGCCATCATGCCCCTCTTGTTTTTTTTGTTTTTATTTACTTCATTCTACTCTCCCGTAATTTTGAGAACAGAAGATAACATTCTAAAGACTTGTATGCCTGAAGACATCTTTTAATCATGGCTCAAATTTTGTTTTTGTACGGTTGTATTATGGTATGATGCTGGTCATCCATCTGTCTGTCTGTTTGTCCATCTGTTTGCAAAATCTTGTACATTCAATTCCTTTTACAGCTTTGATGGGATTCCAGTGAAACCTTGTATACCATGATGTCTTCTATTTATGTCCATCTGATAACATATTGCAGAATTATTAGACATTGAGCTTAGCCCTAAAATACTGGCTTCCACTTTCCCTTTGAAGGGATTTAATGAAATCCCTGAAAGTTTATAAATATGTTCAGGGGCATCAGACAACCAAGGTAGATAACTCTTTACTGAATTTAATATGAATTATGGCCCCTTTTTAACTTAGAAATTTTGGTTAAAGTTTTGCATGCAATGGAAAATTTGGTTTAAGTTTTGCGTGCAAGCTACTATCCAGTTTGTATCTCAATAACCATTCACGGTATTGACTTGAAAGTTAAAGAATATGTTCAGGGGCATCAGACAAACAAGGTAGATAACTCTTGATGGAATATATTACAAATTATGGCCCCTTTTTATCTTAGAAATTTTGGTTAAAGTTTTGCATGCAAGATACTCTCATGCTTATATCTCAGTATCCAGGCATGCAATAGATTTGAAACATCTTTAATATGTTTAAGGATATCATACTTTGTTGGTAGATAACTCTTGATGGAATATGTTAAAAATTATTGCCCTTTTTAACTTAGAAATTATGGTTAAAGTTTTGCATGTAAGTTACTTTCATGCTTATATCTCAGTATCCAGGCATGAGATTGATTTGAAATATCTTTAATATATTTAGGTTTATCATACTATCAAGGTAGATTACTTTTGATGGAATATATTAAAAATTATGACCCCCTTTTAACTTAGAATTTTGGTCAAATGTTTGCATTCAAGCTACTATCCAGCCTATATCTCAGAAATTGCTTGTGGAATTGACTAGAAAGTTAAGGAGTGTCTTCAAGGGCATCAGAAAACAGGAGAATAACTTTTGGACTGATGCAAATTATGGCCCTTTTCTAACTTGGATTTTTGGTTAAAGTTTTGCATGCACAGTGTTATTATGCTTATGTCTCAGTAACTAGGCATGAGATTGATTTTGAAAATCATAAAAATATTAAGGGGTATCAGACTATCAAGGTATATAATTTTTGACTATTATTATGTACAGGGTATGTGAAGGGCAAGAATTTAAATAGATTTCATTTGATTTACCAACAAGCATTTTGAATAGTCGAGCGTGCTGTCCTCTGACAGCTCTTGTCTTATCTGGAAAACTATCAAATGAATGATTTGAAACATGAAATATAGAAAGTTTGCAACAATGAAAAAAGCAGCTATTAAGATCCATTACTCTACCTTATCCCAGTTTAACCTACCAGAGCACAAGGTTATCTATGAGGATCTAGGATCACCCTTAGTCCGTTGTTGTTTGCTTTAAAAGACATCTGCTCTGAAAACTTAGGGTAGAAATTGATGAAACTTGGCATGAATGATCCTTGGGTGGCCCTTCACAAAGGTTGCTGATATAAACTTTAGATACAAATATTTCAATATATTTTATATATTGCTAAATGTATTATGGGCCGGGGACCTTTTTATTGAATAAAAAGTGTTGAGTTCACCTCATAACCTCATATTAAAAAAATAAGGCTCCTTGGGGATTGAATAGTTTTCTTTACATACTCTGTATTGAATGTTGAAATATCTTCTATGAAACCAATTGTCAGAATTTGATAACATTGGTGAAAAATGATCAGATCATGGCCCTGTACCATAATTGCTTAAGGTAAAGTCCCTGTTAAGGTTCCGCTACATCTTGGACCACTTAACCTCTTCCAAGATAACCAAGGTACCCTAATGAAACATTATGAAACCTTGTTTATCTCCATGAAAGGCCATGAGGTCCGAAATGTAGCGAAACCATTACAGGGACTTTACCTCACATAATCTGTATAGAATCTGAAGAACTCTTAATGTCTGGTTGATGCTGAAGATAACCAGGTAAAATCAAGTGACCTGAACTGTTTTGATTAGGCTTATGGAACTATATAGGCATTTTAGGGCCACCACTGCCCTCTTGTTTATTTATATATTTAGCTTTGTTCATTTTCTAAATGGAATTTTTGTCCGGATCATAACTTGAAACTATCAGATGGATAGATCAGAAACTTAAAGTAAAGATATATGGAGAGTAGGAGAAGTGCAGTGTCTAAGAACCATAACTCTAACCATTTTTAGCTCACCAGGGCAAGGTCAGCTACTCTGATCACCCTGTGTCCATCGTGAGCCATCTGTAGTCAACAATCTCCTCTGAAATTGATGAAACTTAGCGTGAATGATCCTTGGGTGGTCCTTCATGAAAGTTGCTAAAATAAAATAGTTTCATGCAGAGCTCTGGATGCCATGGCAACCAACAGGATTTTATTTTGAAAAATTTAAAAATCTTCTGTTTGCCATTGTAATCAAAAGGATTTAATTTTTAAAAAAAAAAAAAAAAAAAAAAAAAAATTAAATCTTCACCCCTAAAACCAGTTACCAAATTTTCATTTCATTTGCTAGAAATGGTCATCTTATATGCTACTGCCATAATTGTTCTAAGTAATCCATCCCTAGAATGCTAAGTCAAACATAATGGAAGTAAATTGACACATTTTCTAGAACTTTCTAAAGGTACCCAAAGTTTTAAATTTGGACTTACCTGGATTTATTGATAGTATCAGAAATGGTAAAAATTTATTGATAAAGCTTTAACTTAGACCTCTGCAAATGGTTAAAAAAGATTCTAATTTTATAATGATATACAGGTTTTTTCAACTATTATTGTTTGTATTTCCAGATAACGATGAATGTACAGTTAACAACGGTGGTTGTAACCAGGGTTGTAACAACAACCCTGGAAATTATGAATGTAGCTGTGACATTGGTTTTTCTTTATACATACAAGATGGAACTGAAGGCTTCACAATTCCAAATCAGGAGACAGGTTTTCAGGAAGGGGACGTGTACCGAATCAACCATACATGTGTCCGTAAGTTTGAAGTGGTATCTTGATAGATTTGCTAATATGGGGTTACAGTAAGGCCATGTTACATCAATATTATTTCATAGCAAATTTACTTTATAACATTTCTTTTTTTAAAAAAATGAAGATTAACTAGGGCATTTTATCTAAATGTTTATTACGTTGTAAGTATTTGTACCTAATCATTTTCAAATATTGCTTTCTGCTTATTATACTCCCTTAAAAAAGTTTGAGAGGGAGTCTATAGGAGTCGGTGTTTGTTTGTCGAGATGTCAGTTTGTCCATGGCCAAAATTTTGATGTGAACTACTTCTGCGTTTAACTTCAATTGAGATGAGATTTTCGTTATGCATTGAAAATGATATGTAGATTTGCATTACATAATTCATATGTGCATCATCCAAAGAATGAAATGTTATGGCCCCTGAATTGACTTCAAAAATCTCATGATGTAAACTACTACATTACTTCACCAATTGTGAAAGTGTGACAATATCTGCTAAATGCTAAATATGTGAAGGTTTTCCTGAAAACTCATGTAATCTTTTAGTTTGATTGACTATTAAAAAATCTTAATTGGTAATATTGTTTTATGCCTTTTTAATAGTTTCAGTTATATTTTTAGTTGGATGAAATTTAAACAATTCACATCCCACATGATGTTCTACTACTTTTTCCCCGGATTTAAACTTATCCAACAATGACAAAGGGTGGTAATCCTCATCTTGTAGCTTGTAAATAGTCACAAAACTGAGGCTAAGAGCATAAACTTCTTGAATAACACAATTTAAAATTTATTAAGGATCCACAAAATGTACAAAAATGCAGAAACTCAACCCTTTACCTCATGAATATTCATGTTTAAATTTTAGGACCTGATGAATATTAAATGACTGAATTTTAAATAGTATTTTGAAACAATGGACTTTTCTTTGTGGTGTAAAATCTGATCGTCAATATTGTATGAGCAAACAGAGCAGACCCTGATCAGACTGCCCCTACAAGGAGCTGTTTGATCTTGGTCTCCTCTGTTTGCCAATTTGTCAAAATGAGTCCTAATGAAAGTTCAAACAATGTTATCATCACTGGGTGCCTTCTTGGCAAAAAAAACATATCAAAATTAACTAAATGGGATTTCTTTTGGAGGAAGTAAAAATTTCCTTCTTGTTCACCTTTTATGTTTAATAACACATTAGTTTTAACAGTATGTGTATAATTTCAGCCAAGAAATGTGGCAATTTGCCTTCTGTCACCAATGGTGCTTATGTGCATTGGAGCAACTCGTATCATCATGGTGATGTTGTGTACGGTATGTGTGACCAGGATTACTATGTTACGAGAAAAGCTCCTGGGCAAGTTGAAGAAGCTACTGAATGTGACAATGGAGAGTGGATTAATGTTCTGAACTGTACAAGTAAGTTTTATACCACAAATACACACCATTCTGACGTGTACAAGTAAATCAAATTCCACAACTACACATCATTCTGATGTGTACAAGTAAATCATATTCCACAACTACACGCCATTCTGATGTGTACAAGTAAATCATATTCCACAACTACACGCCATTCTGATGTGTACAAGTAAATCAAATTCCACAACTACACATCATTCTGATGTGTACAAGTAAATCATATTCCACAACTACACGCCATTCTGATGTGTACAAGTAAATCATATTCAACAATTACACAATATTCTGACATATATATGCAAGTAGATAATAATTCACAACTACACACCATTCTGACATGTACAAGTGTATGAGTAATATTCAGCAACTACACACTATTCTGATGTATACATGTATGACTAAGCCATATTTCACAACTACTCACCATTGCAACAGTATGTTCCTGCTTTTGGAGTGCATCATTTTAGACTCCAGCCTCATCTGTTTTAAGCGTAAAATATCACTACAATTCAGTTTTTACATACTGTTTAAATGAATTCATTTATACAATGCATGAAAATAATGTGGGTACTTTGACATATTCCAGCTTGGACCCATGTCCTACATATAAGATATAAAATATCTTCAAAAGTGACAAATCTAAAAATAATGATCATAAAACCTTATTGTATCAATCAGTTTGTTGGGACCTTAACAATATGTTTTACATTATAGTTTATTGGGACCTCAGTAATATAAAGATATTTTTAGACATCCTTCATAGTTGTGCACCTGTGGTTTCATTTTGAAAATATACAAAGTGAGGCATATAGTAATCGCACTCTCCGTTCATCTGTCCATTGATTTGTCCATTCATAAGTCCCTCTTTGTGTCCCCACTGTAACTCCTACATTCATGAGTGGATTTTATTGTAACCTAGTAGAAATGTTCCCCACATTGAGACAATGGTAAGTCCCAGGTTGGTATCTCAAAGGTCTAGGTCACAATATGAGGTAAAAATTCAAAAAGAGGAAAATTTTATTGTGTCTGGGCTCTAACTTCATTGGGCATGAATGGATTTTAAAATAACTTAGCATAAATAGGCTTACAGATATGTGGCACATGCAAGGTGCACGTCTGTAGCCTTAAAAAGTCAAGGCCACAATTAGTCAAAAAAAGAAGATGGTCAAGTCATACACATGTCCAAGGTTTTAATGTCAGTGATTCCCTTTGGGGACATATGTCACAGTGACTGTGACAGGTCTTGTTTTAATTATTTAGTCAAGGTAATGTTACTGCAGTGTTTTCTCTAGTGCTCTTTTTTTATGTTGAGCCCAACATAGTTGCCACAATGTCTTCAAGGTGTATGTGCATCGGTGCGTTAGGTCATTCGGATTTGCTCGTCCGGGCTGTAACTTAGATATAGATCGCAGGATTTAAAAAAAAACTTGGCAGTTATGTTAAGTGTCACACTTAAAGAGTTGGGTCCTTAGCTCCAAGGTCAAAGTCACACTTAGGGGTAAAGGTCATTTGCTTGTCTGAGCTGTAACTCAGACATGGATCGCACAATTTTCAAACAGCCTGGTAGTAATGTTTGCCTCATTGAGACTAAGTGTCACACACAAATCTTGGTCCCAAGTTTCATAGTCATGGTCATACTTAGAGGTCAAATGTTATGGAGCTGGATTTGCTTGTCTAGGCTATAGCTTAGACATGGATCACAGGAATTTTATATAAGTTGGCAATTATGTTTACCTCAATGAGACAGAGTATCATGCACAAGAGTTTCATCCCTAGCTCAAAGGTCAAGGTCATACTTAGAGGTGAAATGTCATTTGCTTGTCATAGCAGTAACCTAGACATGGATCAAAGGATTCTCCAATGTTTTGGCAGTAAGACTTGCCTCATTGAGACAATGTGTCGCATTAAAGAGTTTGGTCCCTTTTTACCTCTTCCTTATAAATGCCTTTGTGGGACAGTTTCAATAGTTGAAGCCATACTAGAGATGGTAGTTGTTGTCACAGAAGCACTAGCAAACTTTGTTTTTTGGATATGCACCTTTTTTTCAGCCATTTTGACTTGATTGGATGCAATGGAGCAAAAGCACCTAGCTGCAAAATTGATAGTCCACACTCAGCAAGTATTAAATAAGCAGTGACAAGTAGCTATAAGGGCTATGCACATCTCATTCAAGCCTAGAAGTTGTCTGATGTAATATAATAGTATGTTTCATTTGTTATGTAGACATACTGTTTATCTAGCTACAGTTTTATATACATCTATTTAAGCAACAGAGGCTTCACATTGTCATGAAGAGCAATCCTACTCATATGACAAACATGGTTCTCTTAATTAACTACTGAGATGTATACATGTATATCTTTACAAAATACTTCTTCACAGAAAATACTTGCGGGATTCCACAACAACCTTTCAAGGGTTCTTATGACAAGACAGTTGTTGAGGTCGGTGATACCCTCCGTCTCACCTGCAATCTCACAGACACTGGCCTTCAGGTAACCAGAACGGCTGTATGTGGTCAAGCACGTGTATTCTACGGAGAAGATATCACTTCATGCCCAGGTAAGAACTTCCATCTTAAAGCCTCATTGAATCAGCATAGTTAGACTACTAACACTGTTCATGACGTTTAGTGGAAGTTTACCAAATCCTCATATTTTTTTTTAATTTTTAAAAAGTTTACTTGGCTTGGATTAAGTATTTCTATGTCAGTTTTTCTGTTATTTTGGTAGTTTTGTTCATACAAGACATATATAGTGTTGCCTCACTGTGATTCCATGCCATAGATAAATGGTGTGAAACTACACCCAGTCACATTATTCTGACACCTGATCAACCGGTTCTGAGTGCCAAATAACAGAGATATACTAGTGCCAGTTTTATCAATTTTTGTATATTAATTTATAGTATTTTGGGATTGAATGCAAGAAGTTTCAATTCTATCTGAAATCAAGAATGTGTAAGTATAAGTATCAAACCTGATTGACCTTTATACTGACATATCCCAATTCCCTCTTTTTGTAATGTAGCAGTAGCTGTTCTTGTGGGATGGTGTATCAGCCTAACAAGCGGAAGAGGCTATAAGCTTAACAATAGTTAAAGTAACAGACCATTATGAAAAGAGGGAATAGTCCACATGGAACACTTTGTGAAACCTTTTTTTTTCTATTCCTGTATTTCTTTCATATTCATACTCTTTAATCCATCACAGTTATTTCATACCATGAGAGAAACCTGGTGTGGAATGGTTCATGCCATTCATATGTGGTATAATTTTGCATTGAGGAAGTATCATATTTAATTCATGTGGTGACTGAAATAATTATCAGGATTGAAATTCAATTCAGGAGTACTCAAGCATTCTTGCATTCAAATGCACAGTACAGATGTACACTCTAGTGTTCATCATGGAAATGATTGTTTTCTTAATGTTTGTGATGTTCAAGTGCTTGCTGCCATCTATAAATGGCTTAAAAAATGTTTTGAATGAAGTTTATTATTACGGAATCATGTGTATTGTCCCCTCCAGTTTTAAAATAGTTCAATACATTATCATGTGTGTTGTCCCCACTGGTTTTATAAAAAGTTCAGTACCTTTTCAATACACATTTGTTGTTCCGTCTTGAATTTGAATGCCCCTGGGATCTGTAATCGGGTATTTTGTTTTTGCCCTGTCTGTTTTGGCGATAACTTGAAATCTACACAAGGTATTGACTTGAAACTTCATACATAAATAGAATGTGACTAGGAGAAGTGCAGTGACAGAGAACCATAGCTCTACCTGGCCCACATTTTGAATTATCTCACTTTTTATTTATTTTTTCAATATTTGTCAAAAGTTAAACTCATGAACTATACAAGGTATTAACTCCAAACTTAAAATATAAGTAGACAATGAGATTGGAAAGTGCAATAACCAAGAACCATAACTTTTGTCCGCCGTGCGTTGTCCGATGACAACAATTGCTTGTGAACACTCTAGAGGCCATAGTTTTGGCCCAATCTTTATAAAAACTGGTCACAATGTTTGTCTACATGATTTCTTGGCTTGAAATTAGGTCATGTGGGGTAAAAAACTAAGTCACCAGGTCAAATCTTAAAAATTAAAAAAAAAACACAAAAAACTTGTGAACACTCTAGAGGCCATAGTTTTATCCCAATCTTCATAGAATTTGGTCAGGATGTTTGTTTACATCTTTGATGAGTTTGAAATTAAGTCACATGGCATTAAAAACTAGGTCACCAGGTCAAAACTTAGAAAAACCTTATGAACACTCTTGAGGCAACAGTTTTAGCTATGTGTCTACATGATATCTTGATTGAGTTCTAAATTGGGTCACATAGGGTCAAAAACTAGGTCACCAAGTCAAATCTCAGAAAAACCTTGTGAACACTTAATTAAGAGGCCACGTTTTTGGCCTACAATCTTAATGGAATTTGGTCAGAATTTTTGTCTACATGATATCTCAAATGAGTTTGAAATTGGGTCATATGGAGTCAAAATTATCAATTCAAATCTTAGAAAAACCTTGTGAACACACTAGAGGCCAAATTATTGGCCCAATCTTCATGAAACTTGGTCAGGATGTTTGTCTTAATGATATGTCAGATGAGTTCAAAATTGGGTCATGTGGAGTCAAAAACTAGGTCACTAGGTCAAATCTTAGAAAACCTAAGAAGAACCTTGTGAACACACTAGAGGCCACAGTTTTGGCCAAATCTTCATGAAAAATTGGTCAGGATGTTTGTCTACAAGAAATCTCAGATGAGTTGGAAATTGGGTCACATGGGGTCAAAAACTAGGTCACCAGGTCAAATCATGTTTAAACCTTGTGACCACTTTGGAAGCCACATTTCTGGTCTAATCTTCATGTTACTAGGTCAGAATGTTTGTTTACATCAAATCTTGGATGAATTCAATACTGGGTCACATGGGGTCAAAAAGTAGGTCCCCAGGGCAAATTTTAGAAAAAAAACTTGTGAAAAGTAGATGCTACATTTTTGTCCAAGTCTTCATTAAACTTGATAAAAATGTTGACTGCATGAAATCCCAGATAAGTGCAAATTTAGGTAGGATCAAGGATTGGTCACTTTGTCAAATGTTAGAAAAACATTTTAAACTAATTTTTAGATTTTTTGTAATCATGCCTAACACAGCAGTCTTACTCATCATCTTGGCCCTCTTGTTTTAATTACATGTATCTCCCTTTATAAATCCCCCGCCGCGAAGCGGGAGGGGGGTTATAGGAATGCCCTTCGTCCGTCCGTCAGTGTGTCCGAAACATTTTCGTGTCCGCTCCATATCTCATGAACGCTTGGACACATTTTCTTCAAGCTCGGCTAAAATGTTAACCTCATTGAGCTGATGTGCAGAAGGCATGTGGCGGTCACGCTGGCTTACGGTCAAGGTCATACTTGAAGGTCAAATGTTATTTTCGTGTCCGCTCCATATCTCATGAACGCTTGGACACATTTTCTTCAAACTCGGCTAAAGTGTTAACCTCATTGAGCTGATGTGCAGAAGGCATGAGGTGGTCACGCTGGCTCAAGGTCAATGTCATACTTGAAGGTCAAATGTTATTTTCGTGTCCACTCCACATCTCATGAACGCTTGGACACATTTTCTTCAAACTCGGCTAAAATGTTAACCTCATTGAGCTGATGTGCAGAAGGCATGAGGCGGTCATGCTGGCTCAAGGTCAAGGTCATACTTGAAGGTCAAATGTTATTTTCGTGTCCGCTCCATATCTCATGAACACTTGGACACATTTTCTTCAAACTCGGCTAAAATGTTAACCTCATTGAGCTGATGTGCAGAAGGCATGAGGCGGTCACGCTGGCTCAAGGTCAAGGTCATACTTGAAGGTCAAATGTTATTTTCATGTCCGCTCCATATCTCATGAACGCTTGGACACATTTTCTTCAAACTCGGCTAAAATGTTAACCTCATTGAGCTGATGTGCAGAAGGCATGAGGCGGTCACGCTGGCTCAAGGTCAAGGTCATACTTGCAGGTCAAATGTTATTTTCGTGTCCGCTCCATATCTCATTCAGGAGTGTTCCCCTTGCCTTACACAGACCACTTCTTGACCTGGATTGCACTTCCACAGTGATTTATTGTACTCGGTAAATAATAGTATGTCATGTTCACAATCATACAAATTATGTCATGATATATAAAGTTTTTAATTGAGTTACACATTTATTTTGTGGTTACCTAACACATCCTATACTTCATTGATGTTTACTTTTTGTACTGTTTCCCATGTAAAACTTGTCAGTAAACTTTTAATATATGTGCCTCCGAATTCTGAGATTCATACATAACTCCGGAAAGTTAAATTGTCTTAAACTGATCTTCTATATCTGCTACAACCATGCCAGGTTAAGGTGAACATAATCCTATGACCAAACAAATTCTAATATTTGGCCAGCGGCGGGGGATATAGCTGTCCTTTGGACTGCCTTGTTCATTTTACTAGAGAATAGCGTATTTACTATATTCTTGAAAACTATACAAGGTATTCATTTAGGAAAAGTGCAGTGACCAAGAACCATAATTCTACCAACTCTGGTTTTGATTATCTGTATTTTTTTTCTTCAAATTTGTTAAGAGCAAAACTAATTAACTAAATAAGGTAAGGACTAGAAACTTGAAACAATATGATAGCAATTAGGAAAAGTGCAGTAACTAAGAACCACAACTCTGCCAGGTCCGATTTGTGTAAGGTCTCCCTTTATTTTTAGCTTACCAGAGCACAATGTGCTCATGGTGAGCTATTGTGATGCCTTTTGTGCGGAGTCCATGCATGTGAGCGTCCGACGTCAACAATTTCCTTTAAACAATATCTCCTCCTAAACTGCTGAATCGATTTTGACCAAACTTCACAGGAATCATCTTTATGATGCCCTCTATCAAAGTTGTTCAAATTATTTTGATTGGTTTAAAAAGTAGGAGCTAAAAATAGATTTTAAAATTGCAAACTTTGAAAATCTTCTGCAAAACTGCAAGGCCTAGAGCTTAGATATTTGATATGTAGCATTGTCTAGTGGACTTCTATCAAGATTATAAAATGAGTATGGAGGTATAATAAACAATCTCAAGATAATGGGTAAAAGACTTTAATTTAATGTCCAACGTTTCGACCTTACATTAGGTCTTCATCAGGGATAAAAAATCAATAGAAATAACTTCCTGAAGTATATAAAACTAGGTTATTATAAATGACGTCATTAGTACTATAAATAGATGCTGTCATGGTGGTCATTGTTCATATATCCCAGGAGAGAAATGTTGAGTTCTCAGTAATCAATAAAGTGGAAATGAAAAAATAAGTCTTAATCATTATTTAGTAATCCAACAATAGAAAAAATGAAAATGTCCATGTCTTTTGTGTATTCTCTATCATTAAGGCAGATGGTTTCGTCACTGGCCGAATCTAAGATAGGGCTGCACTGGTCATCGACGGTTGGAAGAATTAGGTCCGATGTTGGAAATTCTGGTCTGGAAGTCAGGGTAGTGTCCAAGGATCGGTGTCAGATAATGGAGAGATAGGTCGAGGGAGGAATGTCTTTTCTTGAAGGATGTTATCTATTTCAGAGTTTTCATTTAGCCAATCTTTTGTCGCTGGTTTAATGATAAATTTGGGACGTGCTTCAAAAGGCGATGTCCATGGTGTGATTTTGTTGATTGCCGGAGGTTGGATTGTCACTCTTTTAATTTCCATGTTGTTTGTTATTAAGAGATTATGTATGTTATGAGCATGTTTCTTCAAACAGTCCTTTCTGGTATAGGTTTTACTGCATCCAGGGCACAAATATTTTCGTGTTGATTTATTGTGGGTTTTTAAATGTCTCGCAAAATGAGAAATGTTACCTTTTATGTATTTATTACATCTTTTACACTGGATGAGATTTGATGAGATTTTGTTGTATATAGATTCAGGTGGTTGATTTCTGTTCTTATCCATATTACTGAATTAAATTGAGTCCCTGAGGGTATTTCGTTTTGAATAAATTCAGGGGCGTACCTGGGGCTAAATTCGGGATACGCAGACTTGCTAGGGGGGTCCAGGGGTATGCTCCCCCTGGAAAAAAAATTTGGGGTTAGGCATCAATTTTTATTGCAGTTTTGGCACTTATAGATTTTCAATTTTCTGGACGAAGTATACGCAACTGCATATTTGCGTAAGCCTAGGCACGCGCCTGAAGTTTATATTGCTTCTTCAGTGTGTTGGCTTATGTTTATGTTGTTTACTGTATCCATAAGGACGGTGACGTCTATGTCATTTGCAGTGTGATTATTGTTCCCGAAGTGGCGTGAAACTGTTTTAGCGTTATTGTTGTTTCTGACATCATTTATGTGGCCATAAAGACGTTCTCTGATAGTGTTGCCTATCAAGATTGTTCAAAACATGACCCTGGGGTCAAAACTGACCCCGCCCCAGGGGTCACTTGATTTTACTTAGGCTTATATAGGAAAAAAGATAGAAAAATCTTCTTCTCAAAAACCAATCAGACCTGGAGCTTGAATATTTGGTTTATAGCATTGTATAGTGGATCTCTACCAAGTTTGTTCAAATCATAGCCCTGGGTTCAAAATTGGCCCCGCCCCAGGGTCACTTGATTTTACATAGGCTTATAAAGGAAAAAAATCTAGGAAAATCTTCCTCTCAAAAACCACAAGGCCTGGAGTAAAGATATTTGGTGTGTAGCATTGTCTAATGGATGTCTTCCAAGTTTGTTCAAATAATGGCCCTGGGGTCAAAATTGGCCCTGCCCAGGGATCACTTGATTTCACATAGACTGTATGGAAAAAAATAAATAGAAAAATCTTCTTCTCAGAAACCACAAGCCGTGGAGTTAAGATATTTAGTGTGTAACATGGCCTTATGAACATCTACCAGTTTTGTTCAAATCATGGCCCTGGGGTCAAAATTGGCCCTGTCCCAGGGGTCCCTTGATTTTACATACCGGGTAGGCTTAAATAGGAAAATCTAGAAGAATCTTCTTCTCAGAAACCACAAGACCTGGAGTTTAGATATTTATTATGTATTATTGCCTTATGGACATCTTTCAAGTTTGTTCAAATCATGGCCCTGGGATCAAAATTGCCCCCCGCCCAGGGGTCTCTTTGATTTTACGTACATAGACATACATAGGAGAGATTTATAAAAGATACCCTTGTCAGAAACCACAAGAACATGGGATTAGATATTTGGTATGTAACATGGCCTTGTGGACATGAACCAAGTTTTCAAATCATGGCTCTTGGGGTCACCTGATTTTTTGCAGTTTCTGTTTTCAATTTAGTTTTTTTTTTGCAGCTTTATAAAAGGCAATGAAGGCAATATGAATCAGGTGAGCGATTCAGGGCCATTATGGCCCTCTTGTTTATCAAATTTTGTCCAGAACATTAATCCTCAACTATTTGAGGTATTGATTTGAAACATTTTAGCTTAACTGTTCAAAGATATGAGAGCTTTTGCAGTTCCCCTTGCGTCGGTGTTGGTGTTGGTGTTGGCAAAGTTTTGCATTCAAGTTACTATCAAGCTTATATCTTGATTACCATTCATTGTATTGTCTTGAAAGTATACCACTGGGCCAATTTGATGAAACTTGCCTGTGATGTTCTTTGCATAATGCTTTACCAAAGGTGTTCAAATGGTTCCGGTCCATTGCATTGCATTCCATGTTACCAAGTTTGTTCAAATCATGACCCCAGGGTCAAAATTGACCTAGCCCCAGGGGTCACATGATTTTACACAGAATTTTATTGAAAAAAACTAGAAAAGTCATCTCAGAAACCACAAGACCTAGAGTTTAGATATTTGGTGTGTAACATGGCTTAGTGGATCTCTACCAATTATTTTCAAATCATGGCCCTTGGGTCAAAGTTGGATTCCCCCCAGGGGTCACATGGTTTATATAGACTTTCATAAAAGAAAATCCTCTTGTAAGAAACTGCAAGGCCTAGAACTTAGATATTTGGTGTGTGGCATTGTCTAGCGGATCTCTACCAAGTTCAAATCATGACCCTGGAGTCAAAATTGGTCACTTGGTTTTAATAGACTTACAGAGGAAAAAACTTCAAAAAGCTTCTTGTTTAGATATTTGGGGTTTAGATATTTGGTGTGTAACATGGCCTAGTGGACCTTTTCCAAGTTTGTTCAAGTCATGGCTCTGGGGTCAAAATTGGCTCCACGTCAGGGGTCACCTGTTTTATGTAGACTTAAATAAGAATTAAAAATAATCTTTTTGTCAGAAACCACAAGGGCTGGAGTTTTTATGTTTTGTGTGTAACATAACTACATGTACCAAGTTTGTTCAAATCATGGCCCTGGGGCAAATTTTGGCCTGCCCCAGGGGTTACTTGAGTAGGACTTGATCTTTCTATATTACTGATTGTATTCTGTATTCATTAGGACTATGCTTTAATATAGTACAGGCAATGTTTTTCAGGTGAGCAACCTCAGGGCCATCTTGGCTCTCTTGTTTATTATTATTATTATTATTATTATTATAAGATCTTATTACAATTTTTTTTCAAAAAAGAAAAAAGAAAAAAAATGTAAGTTAAAGAATGAAAGTAATTGATAAGGTTATTTTTACTTTGACGCAATGCAGTAATGAAGTATTGCATTTATATTTTTGGACTCTGTTTATAAACACTACCTGTAATCTTGGGCTTTATGTTTAGAAGTATGTTTGAAATACTAGTTCTTATATTCATTGATATATCCATTATTTTGAGTTTATTGATTTATATTTGTTTCATTATGATTTATTTGTATGTACATTGTATTTATTTAAATCTAAAAAACTATAGAAGAGAGAGAGAGGGAGAGTGAGAGAGAGAGAGAGAGAGAGAGAGAGAAGAGAGGGGTGGGTGTCAATATGCCTGTTGTAAGCTGTCCATTAAAACATTTTGTTTTAATCCTAGCAGACTGCTAGCTTGTTTACTACGATCTTGTTTGTTTCAGAAATTGATTGTGGCCTACCAGATTTTTTACCAGGATGGTTATCCATTGGATTAACCTCCACTGTCTATGGACAAACCTTCACCTTTGGCTGTGACAGTGGCTTTGAGCAAAGGGGAAGCAGTAATCATCCAGAGGATGGAAATATTGTCAGGTGTTTAGATAATGGACGATGGGACATGGGAACATTGCAATGCATAGGTATGTTTACTATGCCCCCACCAAAGATGGGGGGGGGGGGGGGGCATATAGATTTGCCTTTATCCGTCTGTCCCGAAACTTTGTGACACACATAACTCTGAAAATATTTGTACTAAATACTTAAACTTCATGGATATATTATTCAGGACATGAACTTGCACACCTGGTTATTTTCATCAAATAATTGTTGAAGTTGACAGAGTTATGGGCCTTTGTTTTTGAAAAAATATGAAATTTTATGCTTGTGACGCATGTAACTCTGAAAGTATTTGTACTACAGACTTGAAACTTCATGGATATATTACTCAGGACATGACTTGCACACATGGATGTTGGCCTTTGTTTTGGAAAATGCAATGGGTGGGGCATCTGTGTCCTCTGGACACATTTCTAGTTTGACTAGGGATATTTTTATAAAGATAAATCTTAAAGCTTTACTCAAACTTGACCCTGAGATCATACTTAAGTATTTTCAAGAACATGGGGCTGTATGTTTCACTTCCATAGCTCACTTAAGCAAAGAATGCTCAGAATTCAATTGTGATCACCTATTGTCTTAATCTTTTAACCACATGAATATTCATGTACAAATGGAATTAATTTTTTTTTCCCTTTCCAAATTTAATTAATTAAAATTAAAATGGTGTACAAAACCATGAATTCTTTTTTTGCCACACAGACAACTGAGAAACAATATTGTATGAGCAAACAAAGGAGACCCAGATCAGACAGCTCCTGCTTGAAGGATCTGCTAGATCTGGGTCTGCTCTGTTTGCCAATGGCTCAGAATGAGAATAAGTTTCAAGATAATCATATTTAAAAGATGTTGTGTTCCAGTTTGGTTCTGATGGTCAGGCTGGCAATACATTCCATAAGAACACTCAAATCTGTCACGAAATTCCACCAGTCTTACTTATTTCCAAGTAATACTTAAATACTTACAGATATATTTCAGCCTTCATGTTTCCTTTGTAAGAAACTTCTTAATTTCTTAGCAAATGTTGTTAGCCATGAAAGATAACTATTTATTAGTCCCCTACCAGTGTTTACAATGGAGAGGACTATAGGTTTGCCCTTCATCGGTGTGTCTGTCCTTCCGTCTGTCTGGAAATTTGGATCCCACAATAACTTTAAAACCATTCAAGATAATATTATGAAATTTAGTATATGAATAGATGGCAGTATTGAAATTCTGCACATCACTTTGTTTTTTTCTGGAACCAAAATTCTGGTCACTATGGTAACAGAAGAATTATGCACCTCACCGGTAGGGGACTCATTTGTTGCATATAACACCAGTTACTTGTGTTATACTAGTCATTTGTTTAAAATATTTTATAAAACAGGAATAATAGATTGTGTAGAAATTAACCTAATTAAAATTCAAGTAAATTACTAAGTTACTGAATTCCACGAACAATTCTCATTGCTTAGAAATATTTAAATACTTAAGGGTAAATTTCATTAGTCTTGTTTATAAAATAAAAAATAATGAAAACGAATAAGAGCGGAATGGCACAAACTCCAACAACAGGTAAGGTTAATCAAATTTTAATATCCAACTAGTTTCGGTCTCCAGTGGACCTTCATCAGGGATACATAAACAAGAAATAGGTCAACTATAGTAAGTAAAAAAAGGTCCGTTTGTCACGTGACGAGCTAAAAATAGAAATATATACATGTAAAACAATACTATAAAATATTAAATGTCTTAATGAAAAATTCCATAAATGGAATGTATGATAATGTCTTTCTCTTCTGATGGGTCCTTTTCATCCAGGAGTATGGTAGTTGTGGGAGATATTGAAGATTCAGATGATGATGGTGATAAATAGAGATCTTCTTCTAATGTAAATTGTGCTGGGCATCTGTTAGTATCTTCTTTAATCCAGGGTTTTTTTCCAGGTTCTATGATGAATTTTGGTTTTAGTCTGGCTTCAGCTGGGGGTATCCATGGTTTTATGGGTAAAATGTCCGGTTTGTAATTATATTTCTTATGTATTGTAGTTTTAATGTTATTCAAATTTATAGGAAGTCCATGTATATTGTTACTGTGTTTCAATACATTTTCAGGTCTAGCGAAGGTCTTGCTACAATAATGGCATATATATTTCGTAGTAATCTTACAATGTTTGTTGTTGATATGTTTCCTTAGATATGATGGTCCGCCTTTAAGCCATACATGACAATGATCACATTGGATCTGCCATAAAATTCGTTTACCTTCCTCCATTTATAAATAAGATTTAGTCCTGTAGGGTGTTTGGTTTTCAGGTTATAAATAAAGGCTTCTTCTGTACGTAGTGGAGAGTGTATATTTTTTGACGTCGTAGGTAGAATTGCTATAGAAACGTCGTCTATGGAGTGGTTATTATGGATAAAGTGACATGACACGGGTTTGACGTCGTTTTTGCCGCGAATATCGGCTAGGTGGCCATACCACCGTTCCAGTAATGAGTTACCAGACTGACCTACGTATTGTAGTTTACATTTACGACAAGTTATAAAATAAATAATACTAACGGTTTTGCAGTTATATGAACCATATATATTGTAAGTTTTTCCAGTGACTGAACTAGAATACGAATCCATGCTGTGCATAACTTTACATGCGACACAATTAGAGTTGCATGGGTAAGATCCTAATATTGTATTCGAAGATTTTAATTCAGATCTAACTAGAGATTGTTTCAAGTTTTTCGCCCATCTGTAAACTGTTAAGATTCTGTTCTGACGTAGGAACTCTAAGTTGGGGTCTTCATTAAGGATATATTTGTATTTATTAATAGTATGGACTGCTGTTGGGTTCCAAGGGTTAAAGGTCAAAATAAAAGGTATTGTAGGTGTATCAGGAGTTTGATTGGTAGAAATGAGTGAGTTTCTGTCAATACTCTTAGCTTTGGAAATCGCTTGTAACACTAGCTGTTTCGGGTAACCTCGGCAAGTTAAGTGTTTAAACAGTTGATTAGAACATTCCTTATAAGTATCCAAATCACTACATATTCTACGAATTCTAACAGCTTGACTGTAGGATATGCTACGTTTTTGATGTTTGGGATGATAGGAATTGTAATGTAAATACATATGTGCATCTGTAGGTTTAGTATACATTGTAGTAGGGAGTTTACCAAAATTGTCCTTAACAATCATGACATCTAAAAAGTTGGCTGTAGATTGACTAATATTAGTAGTAAACGTAATTTGATTATGATGACTATTTAGGGCCAATATTTTATTTTATTTATTATATTTTATTTTATTTTATAATTTATTTTTTTAACAGTTATTGTCAGTTATTAAGGCATTAATTCATTCCAGCTGAGTCTTGTACTTGAATATTTCATGAAGTAATAGTGTAAGTTATTGCTAACAATAGCAACATTGGTTTACACAAAATAACAATTGATAGCATATTGATAGCAATAACAAAATGGCAACTGCACAAACGTCTATTATGTAGCTGCTAAAAAATTCATGTTTTTTTTTTTTTTGTCTTAGAAAGAATTCTAAGGTAGGCATTTGTTGAGGAAAGGCATTCAAACAATGAAAATCATCCAAATTAAGTGTAATATAACAATATTGAATTTTACCTTTGTTTCTCTGGTGTATGGCGTTGATGAAAACTGTTAAATTATCTAAATTGTTATATGACTACAGTCTTGTCAATGATTAATTTGCACTACCATGCCACTATCAGTAAGGGTGAAGGGAATAAACAGAATATGATTTTGTGAATTTTCAAGAAATAGATTTAATAAGACTGTCGGAGCTTAGAGTCTTTAAACTGGAAAAAAGAGTTATGTTTTCAAGCTTGGGTTAATTGGAAAACTGAACGAGACTTACCTTGGTAGATATGAAGTTGAAGCTTAACCCTTTCCCTCATAGAGGACACCATGAAAAGACCTATGCAAACAGCATAAAACCAGATCAGCCTGCGAGTAACTCGCAGGCTGATCAGGTTTTATGCTGTTCCCTGCTCCTCAGTGGTCTGGAAATGAGGATTTTGTAATTAAATTTGGTAAGGCTTAACTGTGGTTTTCTGCAGGTCAGGCTTTATGTGGTACCTACTGAGTGCGTCAAAATGAGTCTATATGAGGGAAAGGGTTAATTGGAAAATTGAACGAGACTTACCTTAGTAGATATGAAGTTGAAGCTTAATATATTTTCAGGTGTACAATGCCCTGATCCTGGCACTCCAGCTGATGCTGTTCAGGTGTCAACGAGCTTTGAGGTAGGCAGATCTTTCTTCTACAGGTGTAACAGACCCGGTTTCCAGCTCGCATCTAACATCACATACACTTGCAGTTACCAGTCTGGAACACAAGCTACATGGAATCCAGCCATTTCACCTTTTCTGAGATGTGAAGGTACTTATCTCTTTTATGTCAATGTATTATTTATCTTATATTTCAGGTTGAATTGTGACATGTTATGATGTTCATTGATATAAATTGTCAACAAATGCATTTATTAGATAAATGCATGTAAATTTACATGCACAATATTTAATGCTCATTTTGATGGAGTGAGTAATTCCTTATTGTTGCTTATGATTAAAAGAATAACCTTTTTAATTTTGGGTGATAGTATCTAAAAGGTCAATCACAAGATTAAATGTTTAACTCTTAAAACTATATTTTAAGTGATCTTTTTTCATGTTGTAACTTGATCAAATTGACCCCTGGTCTTAAACTTTGTACTTATGTTGCTTAGGACAAGTAGAAGGCTCTCTTATAGTATATAACGGCCCTTGAATTATTGAAAAATGAAAGATTCCACTTTGTTTAAACAATAGCAGCAGCATTGATCATCTTTAGAATAAACCATAATATTCAGGTGAGCAATATCAGGCCATCATGGTCTTCTTGTAGATAATACTTGATTTGTGATTAATAACGGCTAAAAGGGATACTTTAGTGCCTAGTGCATTAAATTTTGATAAACAAATTTAATATAGGATGGTCTGGAGTATAATGGCCCTAAATTTCATAAAAGGATGTTATTTTTATTTAGCTCAGCTGTTAAAACTGATGATTGTTTTCCTTATAAGTATATAGAACAGATTTGAAAAATCTTTTTTTCTAAAGTAGTGACTGATTTCAAAAGTTTTTGGCACAGATGTCTCTTTGATCACTCAAGATTGTCAAAATTATTTTGATCTATCAAAAAACATGGCCACCAGGGGACATAGCCTATTTTCCTTATATGTATATAGTACAAATTTGAAAAACCATTTTGTCCAAAAGTTCTGGCTGGATTTCTTGTACATTTTTGGCACATATTTTCCTTGGGTCACCCTCTACCATGATAGTTCAAGTAATATGGATCTGTTGAAAAACATGGCTGCCAGGGGGCAGATCCCATTTTCCATAATATCATAAGATATTAACTGTTTCTTTTCCTCCCACTAATACCTGGTTCTCAGGTAAGCGATTCCATGCCTTAATGGCACTCTTGTTTATTTTGCATTGTCCACACTTAATCAGATGGGTTTTTAATGAAAAAAGTAAACCTTTGTGAGATAATACTTTAGATTGTTTGGAAGAATAGTGACATGATAATTCACATGAGCAGTTTAGGGCCATCTTGCAATTAGACCTCATGTTACATTCTCTGGTTAACAAATAATCTTGTTCATCCATAAAACAATCTTTTTTTATTTTCTGTCTAACAGACTCAGTTGGTCCACAGTTTATAGGCTGCAGTGAGGCTGATATTTATGTTGATAAGATGAGTCCGGCTACTTTCAATACACCAACCGTCCTGGACAATGCAGGAGGCACTAAGGGTATAGTCAGGAGCAATCACAGACAATCTGGTGATATTCTACTATCTGATGATACAGTGGTGTTCACTGTAAGTGATTTTAACGACCAAGATGCAAGCTGCTCAGTCCAGCTTCGAACAATTGGTAAGAATTGTTTCCTTACATTTGGACCATAAATTACAAGTTTTAAATTATTTTTTTTCCAAATATTTTTGCATATTTATCTCCAATTTCTTTCCATGGATGTCCCTCATAATTCACACATGAAATTGCATACCTGTGTTGGGGGTCAGGCAAAATACATAACTCTGTCATGAATTTTAAAATAGTTATGCCTTTTTTTTATCTAGAATCTTGGTTAAGGTTTTCACACCCGCATTTTTTCACTTCAACCTTTTAGGTATTCCTTTGAAACTTTAAATACCTGTGAATGACCATCACCTCTCCTTGTACATGGCAAGAGTACATAACTCTGCCTTGGATTTTTACATAGTTATGCCCCTTTTTTGACATGATTAATCTTTTTGTACTTACTCACTTTTTCACTGAACTGTTTGAGATATTGCTTTAAAACTTGGAGCACATGTTTATTGGTCTTGTGTATGTTTTGATAATACAGAGATTCTCATTTTGCCTTTAATTGCAATATTTATTTTTATTGACAAGCATTCAAATAGTCGAGCATGCTGTTTTACGGACAGCTCTTGTTATGAACATTTTCTTTATCTATTATAAGAACTATCATAGATGATAAATGTCCATAATTTGTTACAAACTGAGAATTTCAAAATATTGTAGCTAAATTGGCATATCTGCAATATTGCATCTGTAATTTGTTTTCCTCAACATGTTTATTTCCAACCTAATAAGGAAATATTTTGTAGTCTTTACTTTAACATATAAACTTCCGTACATTGTAGGTTTAGCATTTCAGAAGCTGATCCTATTTCAGAAAACCTGAGTCATTTTAGAATTTCTTACATTCATCAAAACGGCAGTCTCCATCTAAGTTCAAACTCTGCACTTATCGTAAATCTTCCTTCTCAAGAGTCGAGGTTCAGTGAAGAAACATAGAATATGATATGTAAATAATTCATTTTTTAGCAAGCTTATTAATTTGATAAAACGGAAATAATAACCATATGAATAGCATGAGGAAAACATTAACTTTGTCACAAAATATGGTGTAGTAAATCAGATGCATAATTTTCCTGAACTCTTGTGAAAATGATGTTGCATAATTTGTGGTCATTCATGTGTGTTTTCTTCAAATTAAATGAATTTCCCTGATGTAAATCTTAGTACCCAGTAAAACTCTATTGTACAACCAGTGTCCCTAAATGTGAATATTCTGTGAATATTCTGTGTGAATATTTTGTGTAAATCCGTGAATATTCTGTGTGAATATTCTGTATGAATATTCTGTGTCAGTATTCTGTGTCAATATTCTGTATATATTCTGTGTACAGATAGAACCCAGAGACCAAGTCTGGATTGTCCAAATTTCAAAGAGATAGCGGTGATTGGTGGCAACATGCCTTCAGAAAACCTGACAGGAGAAGTCAATGCGGCTAGTGGCACAGAGGTAACAATTACTCCAAGCACAGTATCTCCAACAATCAGCAGTATTGGATTTACTCAGCAGGTGTCTGTGACAGCTCGTGATGTTCATGGTACAGAATCAAAATGCACATTTCTGGTCATCTACACAGGTTTGTTTGTTTAAATTGCCAAGTCCTTTAATTAATATCTTAACAATGTACACTGGGTGATCACAATACATGTACTGAAATAGCCCACTTTGTTACATATATATAGCATGCTATGCATTGATCATTGATGAAACACTAAAAATTCATTTTAGAAACATTAACCAAACCTGTCCAGCATTCAATTTTAATACCAAAATTTTTGAATTCTCAGCATTTGCTCTATATAAAGTCCAATTTATACACCCATGGAATGCCTGTGTCTACAGTTACAGTGGCGCTATCGTATCAGTTGTCAAAAATAGCGTATATCGTTCGTATCGCATCGTATCGTATAGTATACTCAATCGCATCATAACGTATCGAATCGTATCCTATCGCATTTAATCGTATTACACATAATGAACAGGATCTTATCGCATCG
>CM037794.1:5744237-5794237 GCA_021229015.1 Solen grandis | reverse complement strand
GTGTGTCTGCGCTCCTCGGGGAGTATAAAAAGGCGACCAGTTCCGTCCAAATTTCGGTACTGCCAGAGAAATTACAAGATGCCTATATGAGACAAAGGAAGTGGGAAAGGCAGAGGGATACTGAAGAAGCCCTTGTAGTTGTAATATAACCAGCCAGACAGAGGAGGCTTTCTGATGGCCACACGCTTGCCACCAATAGCAGCCACTCAGTGGGGAAAATTCCAACGCCTGTAGAATCCATCAGCAAGTTGTCTCCATCCATCAGGTGTTGAAGGGGCTGTCATAACTTCATCTGCATACTCGTCACATATGGCCTGACACACCTCTCTGACCACTACAGATAGAGTGTTTTCAGGCACCCTCCACCCATACTGCATGTCAGAGTACATGGTGCCAGACACAAAATGGCGGAGAGTAACTGCCAACTTGAGACCTTCTTCCAGCGGCTCCCTGAACCAGGTGTGCTGCTTCCAGATTCTTCCTTTGACCCTTTCCAGGATTTCATCGTAGAGTTCAGGGGGCATGCAGAGGAATTTTTTGAAAGTCGAAGGATCTTCTCTTCGGAGCTCAACCAACAGCTGGTCAAAAATGCCAAAGGTACTTTTTCTGGCAGGGTGCAGCCATGTCCTTCTCCAGATACGACGCCGTCTGAAGCCTCGTCTCCTTCTGAAGTGGCCTCTGATGAATTGGTGCAGGTTCAGCTGCTGAAATACAACTTCATTATGAGCCATTGCCAGTAAATACTGGACTCTGAGGCGGGCTGTATCTTTCATCTTAAAAAAAATGCGATAAACTGTAAAATTTTGAGGAGCTTTGATGCCAACAAGTTGAAATTTTGGCCAGGACTGAAGCAAAATGATAGAGATGGACCTTATATGATGCGTGGCAGGTCTGAGAGGCCCAGAATTCACCAAATATTTCGTCTTGCAACTCGCTCGTGTTCGTATCAATTCGCAATCCATAGTTTGTTATAGTTTCTCTTAGTCTTGCGTTCGTGTCTGCATCGCTATTCAAATTTAGTAAACGTTAGTCTTAGTTGCCCTTCGCATAGGCGATGGCAAGCGAATATACGTTTGTCATAGTAAGTCTTCGTTTCTATACGCAAGTCATATTTAGTCATCGCGTTGCTTCGTTAGGGTTCTTTCGAGATCGGTCCATTTTTGGAAGAGTGCGATGAGGGACGATGCGTGACAATAACATACGAACGATAAACGAACGATAAACGAATTATTACCGAAGACTAAATAAGAGATGCGAATTCAATCAGATAATAGACGATTTTTCAATTCGTCGGGAAATTTTTAACATGTTCAAAATTTCAGCACGAATTTGAATAATCGCAACTGTTAGTTCAGTAGGTGTACGAAACCAAAAACGAAGGATAACTATGATTTACTATCAATTACCATTGAAAACGATTTAAAAAAAAAATGCTTTTCGTCGGCCATCGCAAGGCTTATTTCAGGCCATTCGTGTAAGTGTGAGGCGGCTTTAAAGTCACTTGAATGGCACTTACTTGAACTTTAATGGGGATTTTTTTATAAATCATTTTATGACTTAAATAAATTTCTTACAAATAAATATTGGAGATATATAGATTTCTCTCTCTCTCTCTCTCTCTCTCTCTCTCATAACTCACTTGATTTGTTCAGGGGTTTCTCTAAGTCTCCATGACTTAGGGTCTTAGCAAGGTCCATTACAGGTGGATATAATTACTTCACTTTGAAACCAACATTAGTGTAAAAGTGACAAACTCAATATTCATGTCTTTGATTTCTGTAATGGCATTGTTCTGTTCAACTCACAAACTTGTTATATTAAAGTTTTAGTGTGCCTGATGCTCTCTTTGGATTGTTCTATTTCCCTTGAGGAACAATGTATATCAAGTTACATGTAAAAATGTTCAGTGATAGTTCACTACCTTGTGGGACACCAATTTTTAAAAGGAAAAATATCTATTTTAAAATAGGATCCGGCATGGATTCTATATATTCATAGAGAGGCCCTGGATCTGGAGATGGCAGGTCAGCATGCTTTTTGAACTGAAGCAAAGCTACTTTGTACAGAATTCGATTAGGGCCATCTCCATTGAATGCGTTGATCTGAAATGAAATAATCGATAGTAAGATGATGAAAACGCAAAATCATGACATTAAGATAACAAAAACGATAAACATGATACTGACCACGCGACAGAATGATTACGTAAACGCGATAATACGATAGTGTGATTATGATAATGCGACATAATATTGTGTTTCACCATAGTGCTGTCGCGTTATCATACTGTTGTACTGTCACGATATCATAATTACTTTTTTATTATTGTCCTATAGGATTATCATTATTGCATCTTCGCGTTTTCGCAATCATGCAATGGTGTTTTTATTATCCCCCCATCGCATTCCAGTGCGCATGTGAATGCTAAAAAAGAAGATATTCCAGTACAGCAGTTCAAAAAGACGTGTTTATACTTATTTTGAAAAAGGTTATGCTTACAAGGAAATATCTGTTGTTTTTTTTAAAATTATGTATATCTGTTGTTGTTTTTTTAAATTCTGTTCATATTCAAATAATACAAATTTATCCTAATTTACCTTGTCACATGTAATTGAACTTCGAAAGGCAATAGTGCAAGACTAATAACGACGTGGCATGATAGTGTAGACGTAAAGATGCGATAATGATAATGCGATAGCAAGATAAGATAGCGCAAAGCTGCAATACCGAAAACGCGGAGGTGCGAAGATGATAACGCAATAATACAATAATGAAAACACGTAGGTACAATAATGATAGCACGACAGTACGATATTACAATGGTGGGGATGCGACAATACGATGGTGGAAACACGATACTGTATCGCTTTATCATCATCACACTTTCATTTTGTCGTGTTTTCATTATCATATTTTCGCGTTATCATTATCGTGCTATCGCGTTTTCGTTATCGTCTTGTCGTGATTTCAAGTTTTCATCATCGTACTGTCGAATATCACGTTCCAGAACACATTTAAAGGCGATGGTCCTAGTGGGAATCGGTAACTTTGCCCCATGTAAATGCAAATGTAAATATTTTCATATTCATATTATGTCAATTTTGACACTGGTGTTGACGTCCGCAACCAACTTTTCAGTTGGCAATTCTGGACAGACATTCCTAAAATATTCACAGGAGGTGTGAATTAGGATGATGTTGCATGGGTATCTGCATGTTAATTTTTAGCTCACCTGAGCAAAGCTCAGGGTGAGCTATTGTGATCCCGTGAGCGTCCGTCGTCCGTCGTGCGTCGTGCGGCGTCAACAAATTTTAGTGTTTACACTCTATCACCTTTATTTCTTGAGCAATTATCTTTTTATTACATTTAGCAAGTTGTCAGATATAAGAAATAGTCTAAAATTGAATTTATAAAATGTTTCTAAACAAGAATGCCATAAGAATTGCTTTTTATTTGGATATTGCAATCTCCAGATATCAACAATGTTACAACAATTTGTTAATTCTAATTCGACATTTTTTATGTTAGTCCACTTTCCCATTCTTTTTATCAAAATTATTAAATTCACCTCCATTTATATTAGTTATTTCGTCATTATTTTATAGTGTACGCTCTAGGTATTAAAAGTGGTTGGACCATCCTTTGTTGGGTCAATATATATTGATTAATGATAGTTCTATTTCATTTAGAACAATATCTAATTTTATTAATTTTCCTTTTTATAATTCTTCAGCATTTATTATTGTAATATTGCTTTTTGAATTAATTAGCAAAGAAACAGCTTCATGTCACTAAAAAAGCAAGGTCAAACCCATTCTTCTTTCCATTTTGTGGCAAAACTACTGGTACAATGTACTTCTTGAAAAAACGTTATATCAAATTTGTTATTTGGAACCATTCATATACCTGTTTAAAAAGTTTGTCCAATGGAAAATGAAACAGCAATCTACCATTAATGCAGAGGCTTGGTATTTTATATACTTTCCATTTTTTTTATGAGTTTTTACTATCTAACATCATTTTTTACGGATTATATGCAGGATTAAAGTTTTGTTACAGCCTTCCACCATTTATGCATAAGTCTGGTATTTTAGTTACTTCCATCATTTTTATTAGCTTTGATTATTAAGCATCACCTTTTACTTATGGTGGAAGGCCAGCATAGCACAGATACTAAAATCAGGTTAAAGGTTACGAATTAAGGAGAGTCATGTAAGACCAGTCATAAAATCAATAATGTGAAATGGTGATAATTATCATTACTTATTAATATAGGGAAAAAACTGAACATTTATTATAATGACTTGAACATAAAGTTCCTCGTCAAAACAAGCATACATGTAATATATTTAAACAAAGCACATGAGTAAAAGAAAATATACATATATATATAATGTAAATGAAAGTGATTTTTGTACGTAGATATAATTTCATTTTTAAAATTAATTCTAATGGTAAGTGTATATGGAATATTTTCAGATCACCACAATATTTCTGATCGAACTTGCGCCGGAAAAGCCCTTCTCACAGATCACTTCAATAGATAAAATCACGGAAAATCCAAGCAGATGAGGAGCTATGATAAGATAAGTATGCATAGTACAACGCTGACGATCAATATAAGTATAGCAGTATTGTGACGACTATAGAGACAGAAACATGAAACTGGAGAGAACGATGGTCAACTGACGAACGGAGAGGAACCTTGACTACAAAGGTGAGTGAGTTTATTGGCCACAAAATTGTTGATTGATTGAAGCTTAAGTATGGGGGGCGGTGATATACACGTTGATATGATATCTAGTTTGTTCAAATTTTTTTATAAATATAATTGAAACTTATTGCTCGTTATATATGTATTTCAGCAAGAAAGATTTAAAAAAAAAATTAAATTTCAAATAGTGATTGAAAATCTCAACCTAGATTTTAAACCTTACCTTTTGAACAATCAACCAAACTTAAATAGAATTGAGTCCTCTATGGATAAAAAAGCGTTCTCCACTGCAAAGCACAATGCAGTGATCATCATGGTATGTTACTATTTTGTCTGAATAGCAAAATTACTCATCATTTAGAGTTGCGGTTTTTTTTCTTCAATGAAGGTTTTCTGAAAGATGTTTGTACTCTTAATATGTTTAAGTAGATCAGAGATAGAATTATAATATAGCATTAGAAATGTGCACACATAGATTGTTTAAACAATCATTTGTCAGCTTTTAAAGTGAAGTTTGATTTTAAAAATAAAACTCATAGGCCTTTAATGAGGAAATATCTTAAACTTAATAGATTAATAATTAATTACATTACATTAATAGATAATAATTATACAAAATACGTATAAAATCAATTTTAGAACTTATTAATGCAATTTATATTATTATAATATAGCAAAGAATTAAACTTACGTATTGAATTGACCAATACAAAAACCTAAAATAATATTTCATAAATTTGTTTGAACAAATTTAATTCATCAATCATATGCCATAGCAAAACAAGTTACATATATGTAATACAAAACAGGATTTCATAAGTTGACGTGTCAAACACCACCACCACCACCACCAACAACAACAAAAACAACAAAGACAAATAAGCAAAATGTTGTTGCTAAGGTAAACGTCAAGTCGTTGTAAAAACAAAAATGAGAATAAAGCTTATCCTTTACATACACCTTAGCACCGTTCTGTAGCCCATGAAAGCCTCGAAAAAGTATTATTTTTATTTTTCTTAATGGTGGAAATTTTGCTGTAAGTAAATGCCCTTTTACCATTTTCTCTTCTTTTAACTTTCTTTTTCTTACACACTTACGTCGCTCTGATAGCTCGTGATAGCAAAGTTAACAAGTCTCGTTTACTTTGATAGATATAGAGTGTATGTCCATTTATGGAAATTTATGAATATGACTCTTTTAATTTAAAGTTGCATTAAAGAAAATGATATATTCTGATCCGGACACTAAGGAGTGACTGCATTGATAGACTAGTTGTAATTTAAAACAATATCAAAATTGTCTCTAGGATAAATTTATATAACGCAATTTCAGTGCATTTCAATTATTTTGTTATTAAACAGTTTTAAAGATAGTGTGACTTTCTTTTCCCCAATACATTTTCTCCTATCAGTGCGAGGCAACTAACAAAACATCAAATGTAGTCGCCGTCCTGGACGGCAACTAATAATTGGTGTAACGGTAAAAAAGGGAAATATTAATCGAAATAAATTAATTTAAGCTATTTTAAATATAACTGGCTATTATTAACGTACTAGACACTGAAACATTTGAAATCATTTTAAAACATTCATGTTATTTGATATAAACCAAAGGTCATGCAGCTTTTATATAAACTAAGAGGAAACATTTTAATATGAATTAGTCGGTCGCCTAGGGCTCAATTACAATAATTCAGTATTCAGTACTTTCTGAATTATTATGGCTTTTTTCTGGAATGATTAAATAAAGATTAAATCAATATTCACAATACTTTGAAAAGCTGGTGAGGCCAGTGGCATTAATATTTATTTGAGCATATTAAAATTAATTCATAAAGTACAAAAAAAGAAGAATGTAAGACAGTAAATTAACGAATTGAATCTACAAAACAATAGACAAAACATGATAATCCTGTAAAAAAACGCTCGTGTAACTTACTTCTCTTTATCTACAAACATGTAAAATCTTAAACGCTAGAAATGATTCTCCATTTAATGTTCTCTTCTTCCTCTCCTTCACGCTAACATCGATCTGATAGCCCGGGATAGCAAGTTTACTAAGTCTCTTTTTTAAAGAGTACATGTCAATATATAATGGAAGCTAAAAAATATTAATCGTATAATAATTATTTGTATTAATAAGAACTAGTACTTTTGAATTTCCGTTCTTATTTGGACCGCATTGATGGACAATTGTTGTTTAAAAAAATCTTAATAATGTCTATAGCGTTAAAAAAACGAAATTTGTTTCAGTGTATTTCAAATATTTTGTTATCGACCTGTTTTAAACGGCGACATGTAGTTAGTGTAACTACCTCAAGGAAAATAATGAAAATTAAATACATGCATGAATCTTAGACTATCATTTAATGCTTCTAACTACTATTATTAGTATACTAGACTTCGAAACATTTGTAATTAAATGTGTGTTAACCTGTCAATAGGAAATAAAAATCATACACTTAAGATTACACCAAGAGCAAACCTTTTTAGAACAAGCCTTTTATTATCCCCTTTCTAAGGGAGCAGTGAGTTGGGGAACCACCCCACTGACTACCTTACAAAGAGTTCATACATATATTGAATTTCCCATCATCATACATGATATAAAAAAGTTAACATGTAAAAGATTAAGATCTTTTTTTGAATCAATGAATAATAAAATTAGCTTCTGAATGTTACCTAATAAAATTAGATGATACTAAGAGAAGAAGAAAGTAAACAGGAGAAAAAAAGCATTTGGTCTGTCCCTCTGACCCTATTTTTTTCAACTATGTGATAGGAATTCAACAGATGATTTTATTAATAAATTTTAATAACCAACTCACCGAGGTTCAATTAAATGTACAATTATACTCTTAGTCCATTATTCTGGTGTCAAATTTGAGTTATATTTTTCCTTTTTTCAATTTATAAATACGGTCATGTTTGAGAGCTATACTATAGATTGATTAAAACAACTTTTTGATCTGTATAATTGATTTTCTAAGCAAAAGTAAGCGATGAGTGCTTTGCTGAGTAAATGTAATATTTCGTTTCAAAATAACCATATTGAGCAGCTCAAGATATATTATTACCAATATCAAAAATAAGCTCTGTTCCGTACAATTGAGATCTATATTATTGGATGATAACCACGTTTTGAATGAACATGTAAAAGCCTGTGTATGGAGACAGGACCAGAGTCTGTGTATCAGTGTTTCTTTCTCGTGACATTAGAAACAAAATGAATTGTCTTTAAGGTTTATGCCCTGTTTACTTCCGGTTAAGGTATATGCCCCATAATAACCATCAAAGCCATGCATATAACTTGACGTTATAAGCTTTTAAGATGTCAAACCATGGAAATCTTAAAAGGCAAATAAACATGTTATGACATATTACCTCCCTTTATAATTTCGTTGTCATTAGTTATCTCCCCTGAAAACGACAAAAAAGTGATTTTCTCCATTTTCCTACGGTAAAGTTTAGATGTGTTCATGAAAGTTGAATCAGAATCATATAATGCATCTTTCTACCGTAGGTTTTCCTCGAAAATCAAATTCAGTTTTCCATATTCACAGAAAGTGTATATTTCCCATTGACTTCAATGTTAACTTGAATACAGATTATCTCCCCTACATCTAATAAAACCTGGAAATTTTTTCGATGAAACATTTTTATTTTTGGATGTCTTCAAAGTGACAAAGTTTCATAGAAAATATTCCATCCAGTAGCAAGATATGGAATATTGGTATTAGAAGGGTTATAACTTAACATGTATAAGTTGTAAATATTTGTAAGTAGGAAGTATTTCTTTATTTATTTTCACTTGAAAACAGTTTAAGTTGATGAAGTAGAAAACTGAATAGGGTAGTATATATAACTTGCCATGTGTTTTCATCAATGTTATAGAGCGTAGTCCATTTTGCCATTGATGTTGGTTTAATAAGGTTGCGATTTAGAAAATTGTAAAGATATATTGTTTCCTTTTTATCTAGTGATATGACGGCGTTTTGTAAGTTTTTGCTTAAATACGTAAGTCTTTTAGAGTAAGTAAATTATTTTAATGCTGATTTAATGCAGTTATAGTCGAGATATTTTTTACATCAAACATAATTTTATAAATTTCAGAACTGTATACATAGCCATTTTCATTAAATGGATCACTGGCATAAATAACTCCTTTTTTTCATATAATTTATTGTGAATTATTCTCTGCCAGCCTATCTTAATATTAGGGTTATAGTAATTTAGGGTTAAAAGAAAATCACACTCTTCAACATTTCGTGTGGACTCTTTTGAATCAGAATATTAATTATCATTGTTTGGTATAACTGTCCCATATTCATCAACTTGTTACTGTCAGTGTCAAGCCATTTGAAAACATCTCCTAACCTAAAAAGCTTTCAGACTTTATACAAACGCTTCTATATTGATCATTTTCAATCCCCCTTCTTGTACTGTTTAACAAGTATGGTTTGTTTAGCTGGTCCCTCCCCTACAAAGTAGTAAAACAATTCATCTAATGTTTTAATATTCATATCAGTCTTTATTAATAATATGAAAAAGTGGTTTAAAGAAAAAGAATATCACTGTAAGTTTTCCCAAAGGTGCTTAAACAAACGTTTCCAAATGTTTTTTTTTATTTGATTTATCATTGTTATTTAATAGCACCGTTTCTTTTAAATTGAATTCCCAATAAGCTAAATTTAAAAAAAAATTACCCCAAGAGAGCTTCTATTTTCTTTAAATTGAATCCGTATTGAAATTTTGACACCAATCCATATTACTTGTGTGTTCTCCTGAAATAGTCCTGAAATATTGGCAAATTAGTGTAAGTCATTTAATGTCTTCTTCAACGATGCTTTTTACCCATGAAGTAATACTGATGGTCATCTGCGAATTGAGATTTAAATAAAGATATATTTCCATAATGGTTTACTTTTAACAGTTTGTAAATACATTCTATAATAATGATTTAGTGGCCAGACCTATAACTACTATCAACATAGAATTGGTTGATTGGTTAATTAAGGCTGCCAGTCACTAGGAATAAGTCAAGTTTTGCTTGATTTAATGATCCCCCCTCAAAATATATCTTTTTATTGGAGAAGAAAGTTCTCGAAAAGGACCAGCAAGATTACAAAGAAATTTAATTTGCAAACATTTTGCCCATGCCCTTTCATTGTTCATACGTTTATAAATATAATAATCTAATGTTTGGTCTTGAACAAGTTAAACAGTTGAATCATCTGTTATAATCTTCTCATCTGGACTATTTATAAAATCTTATACTTTATATATAAAGTCTTTGCTGAAACGTTTAACAACACCTCGGGCATTTGATTTTCTTGAGCTAAATAAACATTCATTTCCTCACTAAGAACGAACAATTTTTTCATTACATGGTGTTGAATGAATATCTTGTAGACAGAAAATAGGACACTGTTTGGTTTTAATGTATTTAAATACATCTAAACGTTTATTGAACATTAGTCCCCTGGCAGTTAACATATATTATTTCAATTCCTGATATTATAAGTGAATCTTCAAATAGAATTAGTAATCGTGGAGGAGAGACCTAAAACAATAGCAGTCAGTGGGAACATATGCAGAAAGGAAAACCCATGCATCATCTTGATGAAAAAAAAAAACAAAATTTTGGCTAAATGTCAACTTTAAAATACTTTTAAAGTGAGTGTATACATTTGAGAGATTATTCTTTAAACTATTAAATGGTATATAAAACAAAATGTATTTGATATTTCAGAAAGTACATGTATAATCTTACAGATTAACAGACGGATAGGGATAGGTGATATTTGAGGCCATGGTTAAATTCATGCCAAATTATTTAAAATCCTTCTACACTGGTTAGTATAGTGGAGTAAAATGTACCGTAATATATATATTACACATATAAACATACACTTGTTCATGTGAATCACCAACTTATACCCTTTATAACGTAGGTACTTAACTGGTATAATTTTGTGTATCAGCAATTAATATATATTTAGTTAAGAAATATGTATTATGGTTATTTTTAGTTAAAAGTATAAGAATTTTTTAACATTAGACTGTAGTAAGCTTGCGATAGCTTATAGTCCATGTCAGTTTAAATAGGAATCTTACTGACACAAAAATACTGTTCACATGTATACAATACTTTGGTCTTCTTCTGTCACATCTTATTTCTGCAGGAGGTCCATTCTTTATATAGTATCTTAAACACACACACACACACACACACACACACACACATTATTTTTACGGGAGTATTGTTCATTGTAATTGGAATTGACGTCTTCGATCTTGCAAGACAATCTTACAGATTGGCATTTTGAGTGTTCATTTCTGATTTTATTTTTAAATCTCCTGTTTAAGGCTTTCATTTTCTTCTTCCAAATTTTTAGCTTTTCTGTTATAAGCATTATCCTTTTCATCAAAATCAATGGAAATGACATGTTCCATGATTTTATCTATTTCCACAAGCATTTCTTTAAAAGTGCTGCCTATAAAGGGGTTCATTGCATCTTTATTGAAGATTTTTGAGACTTTCTTTGAAACACTTCATATCATCTGAGGGAACATCCAGCTGATAGTCAATCACTGTAAAAGAGCAAACATTTTAATATGAATACGTGTTTTAATAATTAACCAAATTCTGAAACCAAGTCAATGTAATCCAATGAACGAATAATTTATACTGTTTCGCTTTCGTAGAGTAAAGCAATTCTTTCAGGTACAGTTAATAAATGAATAAATCGATAAATACGTTTGTGTTACCTATGTGAATTGAATATGAGGTTAACTCTCTAATTCGTTTCAAAATCAATATGTAAAATATCATTTAGAAAGAATATATGCGTTTTTATCCTAAATTTATTGATATACGGTTTCACTTTTAATCAGAGGATGAATGCTTTTTATGTATATACATACTTAACCCATTACCTCACGAACTTTCATTGACCAATTTATGACAAGATGGATATCAATTAACTGATCTTTTACTTGTATATGGATTTTTCTTTACCATGCATTCTGTTGAATATGAGCGATATTATTATATAAGCAACAGCAACCTACTTCAAGCTTTCAGGGGCTGTCTGTTCTGGGTGTACTCTGTCTGCCAAGGTGTCATAACAAGTATATATTTATTATACATGAAATGGGATAATCTTAATAATTATCATTTATGTTGACAGATGGGAGACGACGGCATGGCAGTCATTGGGATCGGCTGTCGTTTCCCGGGAGCAGACGACATTGATGAATTTTGGCGCCTTCTTCGAAATGGTGAAAACCACGTGTTGGAGATCTCCCGTGATCGCTTCAACGTTTCAGCCTATTATGATCCGGACAAAGATAAAATCGGCAAAACGTACAATAAAACCGCTGGGCTAGTAAGAGAGTAAGTAACTGGAATCACTCAGCTTGGTCTCAGGGATTTTATGGGAAAACCTGCCCTGATTATTATGAACAAAATATGCTTTCCTGTTCTTTTTTTTTTTTTTTTACTTTTTTTTTTTAGTTTTGAACAAAGAATTGTATATATGTATTTGCTGTGATTCAGATATAGTGCTGTCTCAAGACGTGAACATGACATACCATACCCTGTCACATTATCTTGACACCGGGCCAACCAGTCATGGAACTACCCTGCCTCAGACAGAGAGCTACCAGTACCATTTTAACGACCTCGTTTTATAGAGGCCAGTGATCAAATCCGCGATCTCTCGCTCAGCTCATGAGGCGGATGCTCAAACCACTTTGCTACCAGAGGTGGCCGTCTAAATGAAAACAAATGTCACCGAATGTCTAATAGGATTTGAACATACTTCATTTATTTCATTTTGCAAATATTTGATGTGTTTTCATGCCTCCGAGATCGGTGATTGAAGGTATATTGTTTTTGCCTCGTCTGTTTGTTAGTTTGTCAGCAACTTTAACATTGGCCATTACCTAAAAACTATACATGGTATTGACTTGAAACTTCATATATGAATAAAATGTGACTAGAAGAAGTGCACCGACTAAGAATCATTACTCTGTCTAGCACAAATTTGGAATTACCCCCCCCCCCCATTTTTTTCTAATATTAATCGGGAGCATAACTCATAAACTATACAAGGTATTGACTTGACTCAAAATATAAATAGATGGGGAGATTGGGAAGTGCAGTATACTCTTTTTTTTTGGGGGGGGGGGGGGAGCAATACTCATAAACTAAATATTGTAAGGACTTAAAACTTGAAACATAATATGATAGCAAGTAGGAGCAGTGCAGTAACCAAGAATCATATCTCTGCTTTGTCTGACTTTCTGATTATCTTCCTTCATTTTATATATCATTTTTATTTTGTCAAGAACATAACCTCTGACTATTTGAAACTTAAAATATAATTAGATAAGGAGTAGCAGAAATGTAATGATTATGAAACAGAACTCTGTTGGGTTTTTTTTTAGAATGAGTTTTTTAATGATTTTTTTTGTGTTGAGCATTACTCCATTACAATATGGAGTAATGTCTATATATTTTACATACTTACTCCACTCATGAACGGCTTTCAGTTAATATCAATAATTTGATATCTGACCTGCTCAGACGGGGGCATAGTGTTTTTCAAATACATCTTGTTATCCCTTTCACATGTTTATGCGAAATATAAAAAATAATTTCTAAAATACCATTTAATCACATTGAAAATGTGTCGAAATAAAGTGGTAAAACATGCAAGACCTGAGTTAATCAAATATTGACAATTGATTGCCTGAGATGATTAAATATCAATATAATTAGATTTCAAGGCAAGTTTTACATTTTACATATTATCACATATTTTCTTTGTTATAGAGTAGTTCCAGGACTGGTTGTCCCGATGTCAGGTAAATGTGACAAGGTACCATGCTTCATGTCTACGGTACTGTATCTGTTCAAAGTAGACATAGTCTTTTAATGATTGAAATGCTGTCGGTGGGACGTAATACCCCCCCCCCCAAAAAAAACAACAAAAAACAAAACAACAACAACAATCAAACAAGCAAAAAAAAACAACAACATGTCCTTGTATGTATTGCAGCTACGACATGATAGACATTCAGTTGTATGGTATAGATCAGAGTGTTGCCGCTAGAATGGACCCACAGCAGGCCTTCGTCTTTGACTGTACTCATATGGCTCTCGAGGACGCCGGTATACCGCCCAGCTCACTGCAAGGCTCCAAAACCGGCGTTTATATCGGTAATGTGTGTGTATGTGCTTGGAAAGGGGTAGGGGTAATTCGAATAAATAATAAGAGGCCCATTATGCTTTCAAAAGCAGTGTATATTCTTCGGACATAAAAACAAAGTGTGTGCATCAGATGTTAAGAGATGAAATCTTTACATACTCGTTGACGACAACATTGCTACAATGCATAAAAAAGAAATAATCGTTCGCTCAAAATGATTCAATTGTTTACAAAAATAACTAAGGTGCATATTCCGCTTCCGCATATCCTCGTCAATTATCTTTAAACATTCTGTATGTTTCCGTTAATGAATCACAAGTGCATAAATTGATGACGAAGATTTTTTTAAATTCAAATCATTTCCGATTACAGACTGTCTTCGGGAATACTTGCTAATGCAAAATATAAACAATGTTTGTATATTTTTTCCAATGATTAATTGGTAATCTACAATTTGTCAATGTTTTTATATTTTATTTGTCTGAAATGATTATTTACCCTACATACTGTTAACCCTTTCTCATTCAATTTTTGAATATTCATTTTCATCACTTTCGAGGTCCACTATGATAATGCTCACGTGTTCATTGCTGTATGGTGGCCACGTGGTCGTATCTACAAAACATTTTCCTGATTTTAATCAATTATGTCGGGAAAGAATTTCGATCAACTTATATTATCTCTACTTAACGGTTCCTGCATAGGAAAGTTCAGTTTAATATATGTAATGGCTTGCAAATGACAAAATATTGGATAGAATAAAAGGAAGAAATAAAAGAGGGTCTACCTGTTCAATGAAAATTTGTCATGCTATCTCATCAACGAACAAAGGTGATGGAGATAAATCTATATTATCCAGGGTGTATGAACACCGACTACAAAGCTGATGTCGTGAAGGACCCAACTGATATCTCCAAACATAGTCAAACAGGAAGTACCGGAAGTGCAATTGCATCCCGCCTCGCATTCACATACAATCTTCAGGGACCCGCCATGATAGTCGACACAGCCTGCTCCGCTGCATTGGTTGCATTAAATACAGCTGCACGTGCTATATGTGCAGGTATTACTATTTATTGACTCTGTACTAGTGCGTTGTATTTATCTGTACAGTAACATTGTTGTAGTTAGAGCAGCCCCTTCACGGATAGTTATTTACTAACAATTCGTTTTAAAAACTATCTCAGTGCAGTACTGTCAATACCCTCCTAAAGAATCATAGTCGCTCTATGTAACATTCCATGTTTTACAAACATGAGTTGTTCTTCACCACAGACTCTAGCGTTACGAAAAGAATGAACCCCATATTTAGTATTATAAAACCTATATTAGGAATTTCTGTGTGCCATAACATGTCTTATCACATCCCCACCCACATTTGTGCTCATTTTACAGACAAAACATTTTGATTTAATTACACTTACGAATTCGCTGTCTGTCACTGCTTAAGACGCCATATTGTGGAATGATTATTTGTCAGAAAGCAAAGACTTCAACAAAATTAATGAGGAAGGGTATATTTTGCGCAATGATTGTACTTGCTTTTCACCCTTTCCAACCGAGGAAATTCACTTTTGGACTGGGTTGCTTTGTCTTATACATGTGTATATGTATTGTCCCAGGTGATGTTGACATGGCGATCTGTGGGGGTGTGAATGCCATTATGGACCCAACAGCGTATGTGGCATTAAGCCGTGCAAAGATGGCAGGAGCTACAGGGCAGTGTCAAGCCTTCTCCGACAACGCCGACGGATACGCGCGAGGGGAAGGCTGCGGTATCATCATAATAAAAAAATACTCAAAAGTATGTATATATACTATTTTCTTACGGTTTTGTAACAAATTCTTTGTAAAAGATAATAGAAAAGAATTGTGTTATCATTTGATGTATACAATTGATCGGCCTTGCTTGGAGCTCAGCATTTAAAGGTAGTTGCAGAACCTGCTTGCCCAGTGTCAGGAAAATATGACTGGGTGTGGTATCATGCCACATGCGTACGGCGTGATACTGCAGCGTTGCAGCACTATATCTGTCTCAAGTAGAAATCGTCCTTAGGACTGAAACACTGTTGGTAGGACGTTAAACCAAACAAACAGACATACAATTAATAGATTTTATATATATATATATATATATATATATATATATATATATATATATATGCAACGCCAGATTAGCATCAATGGATTTATGCTCTCTCTAATTATACATGTGTTCAAATGGAAAGACCTACAGTTGCCCAATACATGTATTTAGGCCGTGCTTGATGATAATAAGATCTGGGCCAGGATCCTGACGGGGTGTAACCAGGATGGACGGACAGTGACCCCGATGACTGCTCCATCCGGGGACCAGCAAGTTGCCCTTCTGAAGCACCTCTACGAGCTCTTCGGAGTAGATCCAATGTCAATCCAATATCTTGAAGCTCATGGTAAGATAAACACATTTAAATAAAACATGTAGATTGAACTCCTCTTTGAAAACACCATTATAATCATTCGGTATTATTACAATTGGTATTGTTCAATTGTCTCTCTTTGACTGGGATGAAATCAATATTCTTCTCGTTTTCACTGTTGGGTTTTGTTTGCTTGGTCCTTTACACAGGGATTACCGGAGAACTTGGAAATCCCTGTGTCCGAACGGCTATTTAAATACACTTTATCACTTCGGGTCGACGTTTAATCGGTAGGTTAACTAGCACTCAATGCAAATGTCTTTTTTTCAGGTACAGGAACACCAATCGGAGACCCAACGGAGGTCAACGCACTCGGGTATTTCTTTTCTACCCAAGAAAGTAAAGAAAAAAGAGACGAGAAACCAGTCGTTGATAAAATCAAGATAGGTTCTGTCAAATCTAACATTGGACATCTTGAGTCAGCCGCAGGGGCCGCCAGTGTTATAAAAATGATGCTAATGATGAAACATGGCGAATTTGTTCCAAGCTTGATGTGTGAACCTGCAAACAAGAAAATTCATTTTGACCGTTTCAGAATTGAGGTATCAAAGGAAGTTTGTGAGTGGAAAACAAACTCTTCAGGACAGCGTTTAGGAGGTATAAACTGCTTCGGCTTTGGTGGTACAAATAGTCACGCTATTGTTATTCAAGAAAATGATGATCAAGTCTCTTGTCATGGAAATAGGGAAGGGACTAAATATATATTTGCACAGTCTGCTGTAAATGAAGCCTCTTTAAAAGCTGGGTTAAGGCACACACTTTCCAGTCTTAATGAGAACAGTTGCCTTAAAGCCCTCTCTTCTACTTCCGTTTTGCATAGAGATCACTATCTTTATCGCGCAGCATTTTGTGTCGAGTCAATACAAGATCTTAAAAGATCAATTCGATCAGTGCTTGAAGAAGACACAGCTAGCGTTACTTTTAAGAGCAATCTAGATTCAAACATAGTGGCTGTGTTTAGAGGTGAAGAATCGTTTCAGAATGTTGAATTAGACACAGAAGAGAGTTTCATTTCAGACCAATATCAACTATTGATGAAGAAAATAATCTTTTTGGTACATCCAACATATCAGGACACTGTGAATGATTTCCTACAGAGCGATCATTGTAAGAAAACTAAACACTTTGGACGGATATTAACATTTGCTAAACAAGTGATGTTTTTCGAAGTACTGAAATCATGCAGTGTTACTCCTAATACAATAGTGGGAATATCTGAAGGAATAGTATCAACAGCATATCTTACAGGCAAATTGTCACTTGAGCAAGCAGTAAGTACCCTACAAAATGTTTCAAGCTCCGATTTGTATGAAGCAGCTATACTAAAAGATAAAGACATGACATCTGATTTGACAAAAAATCACCTGGTGTCAAAAGCAAATGGGTGTGAGTATTATGAAAAGCTGGTGACAACAAAATTACATCGTTCACTTCAAGCCGCTATAGAAATAGATAAGTTCAATATATTCATTAATTTTGGAATGACTGGTAGTATTGACAAAATCATTGAACAATTCAAGATAGGCAATGGAATTCCCCCGATTTTTACCTTCGATTGTCACAGCAACAATGATTTCAAAAATGTACTTTGCATTCTTTATCAGAATGGGATCAACATTCGTTGGGAAGCAGTAGCAACACCTTGTTGTAACATAACAAATTTACCGAAGTACCAGTTCAAAAGATCAGTCAAAGTACACGAAACAGAAAAATGGAAGCTAAACAAACACGGATTTGATGATCCTTTCCTCTCGCATCAATTCATCCGACGTTGTCCAGAATATGAACCGAAATTTAAAGTGACTTTATCGAATGCCACCACACCGCTTCTTTATAAACATTTTGTTAGTAAAGTAAAGATTTGCCCTGGGTCTCTGCATGCCGAAATTGGATTTGAGATAGGAAGGAGATTATTTCAGTGCCACATCAATCAGCTCGAAGTTTCAGCTGAGATTTTAAAACCAATCCGCGTATCAAGAGATGTAATAACAGAGCTTGACGTCACCGTAGAGGATAGGACGAATATAGACGAAGTTCGCGTTGTCTCGTTTTTCGTCTATATAGATAAAACATTGGTGGCACGAGGGTCAGTTAAAAAAACTGATGATGAAAATGGGGTTGAAGAATTTGTTGATCTGTCTGAGGTCCAGAATGCTTGTCCTAATGCTTATTCAAGAGATAAAATATACGATGCCTTACAGCAGCTTGGTTTCTCATATGACAACGACCTGAAACTTTTGTATGATGGGTTCACAGGGGATAATATTTGTCTTTGTCCTGTAGAACTATCTCCAGCAGTAACCAACGAAATAACAAAAACAAACATTCACCCATCGGTTTTAGATGGACTTCTTCATATACCAGGTATGTTTCTTCACGAGGAATTTGACTTAGAAGGGAAATCCATTCTTCCAACAAGTTCTGAAAGTATTACGATAAGGCGGCCGTTGTTAAAGAGAATGCTTGCATATGGCAAGAAAAGCAAAAGAATTAAAGACGATATATATTTCGATATTGTATTGTTGTCGCCAAATGGGAGTATCATTTGCGAGGTTAAGAACTACACAACACATGTGATTGATGTTGATAAGATCACTCCTTTGGCTAGATCTTTTGCATACTCCTGTTTCTTCGCGAAAATAGAAAAGCATACATTGACAAAACCACAAAACATTTGCAAAAACGACACAGCGGCGCTAAAAGATATAACGTATATAATTTTGTCAGGAAATGAAAATCAAACACAAACTCTTGTTGATGTTTTGAAACCTGGGCGATGTTTAACATTGCCATTTTGTACGGAAAGTATTGAAAAGCTGGGTCGTTCATTTACAGATACTATTAATGAAAGTCGAATCATTATTATTCCAAAGCAAATGAACAATGTCTTTGATGCTACTGGTGACGATGTTTTTGATACAGTTTTCTTCAATTGCCAAATATTGTTGAAACTTGTGACATACTTATATCAAGCAGGTATAAAAGAACATGTCTTCGTATTGACCAACAACGTCGCCAAAGATATGGAATCAAGCAAAATGGAAACAGTAGGTATTTTTGGTTCGGAGTTGTATGGATGGGTACGATCAGTAATACGAGAACAATTGATACAACATATTACCTTAATAGACATTGGGTCAGTAAACTTAAAATCTATTAGAAAGGTTGAAACCGCTTTTGATATTTCAATTGCGGAAAACTTACACGAACTTAAAATTACAGAGAACGGGATGTATAAACCTTTGATCAGTCGAACCCCATTAAGGAAGACAATTGCAAAAAGAGATGAGGAAGAGCTTGGGCTGACTAAAGGTTGCTATATCATCGTTGGAGGGTTTTCTGGTCTAGGATTCGAAATCTTAAAAATACTGGCATCCCAGGGAGCTGCTGCGTTAGTTGTTCTTTCTAGGCGTGTTCCGACTGAAATCAACATGATGAACATAGCTGGAATCGGGAAAGAATTTGGGTGTCAAGTTATGGTGAATCAGGCCGATGTGACAGATTACTGTTCTATCGAATTTGCACTTTCAAATATACAGACATTAACGAGGTATCCCATCAAAGGAATTTTTCATGGCGCGGGTGTCATGGACAATGTACTTGCTTTGAACGTCAATGATGATTTCATGAAATCAATTTTGTTACCTAAGGTAAAGGGAACATGGAATTTACACAAAGCTTCTATAAAATTGGGGCTTGAGCTTGATGCGTTCGTCGTACATTCCTCTATATCAGCAATTCTTGGTAATGCCGGGCAAAGTTGCTATTCTGCTGCAAATAGTTTCATGGATGCCGTTGTACATTTTAGAAGGTCAGTAGGACTGGCAGGACAAACTATTAACTGGGGAGCACTTGATCTTGGAATGATGACAGATATGTTGAAAAACGACAACATTAAATCAAACTTTGAAAAGGGGAATTTAAAGCTCATGTCTATCCAAGAAATTGAAACGTGTTTCTTGAAAAGCTTAACAACAGACTATATAGATTGCCTATGTAAGTACAAAGGAAAAGAATTCAGTATCGCTCGTGCTTGAAAAAAGTGCTAGCAGAAAAGCTGGTCTGCTGCAAAATAAAAGTTACAGTGCTTATGTATCAAGTTCTGATTTAATGTCACTCTCCGACAAAGATTTGAAAATCGAGCTTGAAACTATAGCAACATGTGTGGCAAGTGAAGTTTTTGCTATGCCATTGGAAAATTTGAGTATTGATAAGAATTTCCTCGATCTTGGGTTAGACTCAATGCTTGTAATGACTTTTAATACAAGAATATTTGACCTCACAAATGTAAGAGTTCCTGTAGTGAGTCTCCTTACCGACGGAACAACTATTAGTACAGTTTCTGAGTATATCTTTTCTAAACTAAGGGAAGACAATGAAACTCTCGTGGAAGAAATTTTGTATGAGCTGACACCAATGCAAGAAAGAATGTTGAGAATACAGAAAGAAATGCCGGATGATCCATCATTGATAACTATGGTAGACATACAACTGTCACTGCAATTTTCAGACCCAGATAAATGGAGATCAAATCTTCAGTATCAGATTGATCAGAACAGTTATTTGCGATCTGTTTTTATAAAGAATGAACAAGGTTCTCATCGAAAAATTTTAGATGCGAAAGATGCTAAGGTTGATTTTATACCTATCAGTGAAGAGGAGATGCAAAAAGAAATGGTTTGGGGTATGGACAAAACACAATACTACTTTGATTTAGAAAAACACTTGCCAGTGCGAGCTTACTTTCATGAGACTGAGAAAGGAAGAAGTTGGATCAGATTTGTGTTTCATAATATTGTGTTTAATTTAGAAATCATACGACTATTGTTCGAGGACATAAAACAGTACGCACTTCACAGAATTTTCGGCAAACCAGTTCCAAGAAAAAGAGACGCGATCGACACAGCGTCTGTTATAAACAATCATCTAAATAAGAACATTTCAGTTCTTGAAAAGTTTTGGAAAAATGTTCTCTGCGAAAAACAGCTGTCAGAAGTTTCTTTACGTCCTCCATCCAAATGTGGCTATGGGCTTGGCAAACCTGAGGAACTGGCTGCTAAATATGCAAAAGTTTCTGGCGATTTATTTGTTAGAATCAACCGTTATCTAAGGACAAATCGCATAACGATGTTTGAGTTTGTGCTTTGTGCTTTCCAAATACTGCTTCATAAACTCACTTCTCAATCAACGGTTACTGTAATTGTTTCTGTCGACTTACGCGATCGATGCCATGGTATCGGAGACACGATGTCGTCTTGCCTAAACGCCATTCCGATAATCAGTGAAGTTCGGTCAAATAATGAAGAGTTTGTGACAGAAAATGTGCGTTTCATAAGGAGATGTTTGGATCACGCTATGATGCCATTTGACAAAATCCTATCGATGATAGAGGACCAAGAGTTACGCGATAAAATTCAGTTGCATCGTTTAGTTGTAAATGAACATTTTACCTTGCACAGTACGTCAGATACGGAAATTGACATTTTTGAAGGATTCGGAGACATTATTATTAGACATGGTTCAGTCCACTCTGAGACAAACTTGTTCTTTAAAATTGATGGCGAGAAGAATGAAATAAAATTTCAGCTTGCTCTGAACACTGCAATTTTAGGATATGATATGCATGACAAAATCAGTCAAGGAATAGTCAAAATTATGAAAGATATTATCAAAACCCAAGATACCAGTACTCCATAAAATGAAATAAAATCAGACACAAAATACAGAAATCCATGCTGTCCCTTATACATAGTGGTCATACCACGTGATAAGTGACGTCATTTTAAGCTGTCGCAAGCTGCATCTTTTCTTCCTCAAACCGGAAAAGAAAATTGCTATATGTAGTATGTCATTATCAATTTTAATGGGATATAGCTAATGCGACTCAGTTTTCCCGAATGTTATAAAATAATGTAAATCTGACAAAAGAATCATTAGCTATAACTGTGTAAGGCACAATTTTCTACTTCGCATAAGTTAAATCCCACTAAAATATGTAAAGAAATAAAATACTTACGGTAGTAGCAATGTTTAATAGGGAGTATATGTTGCTCTTTCTTAAATCTGTACGTTAATTTTTTTATTCAACGTGCCATCCAAACAATCAGTGGGGTGTTTTGATTTATTCTTATTGCTAATGAATCTTAGTTTAATATAGATAGCAACATGACATTTGATTTTGGTAGTCTGGTTCAAACTTCACCAACTATACACCGCTCGGATAAATATTTGAGTTATGCATTCCGCCATTCCTGATAAGCAAAATATTAAGTACACGAATGAGAATTATAACCTTGATAACTAGCAATATTTGTTAAGAAATAATATATCAGAGCATTTTTATCAGAAAAACAAAAACGATGAAAGTCACCCCTAGGTGTTTAATTATTATTTAGTGCTAAGTTGTGTTAGTAGAATTCGAGGTTGGTCTTAAGGTTTTAGAACTGTAATAGTGTCGGCAAACATTGACTTATACCGCCACTATTCGTGGTGTTCGAACGACAAATCGGACATTTCCGGGAGTAACTATCTTTAATAAATAGCTTATGATCTGAAGGTATTTCCCGATATTATGACGTCATTTTAAAGTCGAACAGGGAAAGAAAACGAGGAAAAAGAACTTTTCTGCCCCGTACAGAAAAAGGCAATGCTTACTACTGTAGATAACCTGCATTACTGTAACATGAATATACTCACAGTTTAGTCCTTGATTGTGAGGTAAAGCATCCGCCTTGCAAACATAAGGTCCTAAGTTCAATTCCTTGGAGCAGATGAAAACTTGGTGACTGTTCATTTGGTCACACAATTAGTGTAAGTTAAGTCTTTACTTCACTTAAGTTTAAGTTATGGTGTAGTTTCAAGGTAGATAGCAGAATGGATAGAGATAAGTTGAAAATGGAAAAAACTTATTTCTCAATTGATTCCTGGGAGCAGGTGGTAACGTTCGTGACTTTTCATTTGCACGCACATTTTGAGCGAGTACTTGTGTAATATCGAGAGATAAACAAGTAAAGTTTAAACTTGTTTCTCAATCTATTTAAAATAGATCTGATTAAATAAAAAAATTTAATTTGGGTATAGCCCTGTTTACGCAATGCATCTTGCCAAAATCAAAGGCACATTTTTATTGATTTCAAGATTAAAAATGCAAAAGATAATAAATTTGTATTGTATTCTGACATTATCGGATATAATCTGTGCCTGATTAGCACGCTGATATGAATGTTTGCCTTTTTTCATTTTGAGACCATTTCTCGTGTCGTCATATTTTTGTGTAATTCTTTTAAGCGCATTGACTGCGCCATAGGGCCATATTTACATGGGCAATTAAATTTAAATGGGATGGTAAAATGTTTTTGATATTTAATATATGATACCTTGCATTCTTTTTCACATCGCTAAAAATGTGCATTTCCGAAGTCCGGGGGACACTAACGAAAATCAATTTATTAAACTTCTAAAATATAGTGCCGGAAGAATGATGATTTTTCCTGTGCAAGTATGATATCCTATATATATTAGCCTCTGTATCAGAAAAAATTACCAACCTTTAACAGAAATAGAGATGATTTCAGCTTTTTGTATATTTGAATTTACAGTCATTTTTTTTTTCTTCAAAATTCGGGGGTTTCTTCTAAATTTAATATTTCTCGAGATACACATGGTAAATATTTTTAAAAAATCATATTTAGAATGAGTAATCTTGAAAATGGAAACAAGCAAATCCATATCTGCAAAAGTGAACATTACAGATCTAAAACCTTAATGTTTAAGTCTGACCAATTATCATTATTTGATTTACTTCAAACAGTTACCTTTTATCTTTCTTTATGGAACCTAGATTCTAGATTATACCAACTGACAATGGTGTTAACTACAAATGACCCTCCCTAGGTCATTTTAAGGAGAGCATTCTTCTTACAGCATACCATCTTTCCTTATATACTTTTATAATCAAAATTTTAATACCACTCTCCTGTATATAATATCGAAACGATGTCGTTTCTAAAATTCTGGATATTTTTTTTTTATTTAGTTGTGTGAGGAGTGGGTGAAAGCCTTTGTTCTGAGAGGCTTTCACACATTTACAGCAAGTTATGTATATTTTGAGTGTTACCATAGACTTTGATAACTGTACCATGACTGGATGTGTATATAGATTCAAATATTTTAGTGTGCAGTGAATATATGTATGCAATGTGGATATCAAAATACATGTACACTCAAGTACTTTAAAACGCCTTACCTTTGAAAAATGTCTTTAAAACGTTTTATTGCGTATGTATTTTTTGTATTTTCAATTATGTAATAGAGGCATATTTCAGCATTAGATTGATGCATGTTTATGTCATACTTTTATTTTATCACTAAAGAAAATAAGTCTAAAGGAGGGATAAACCTTTGAAAAAGAAATGACGAAATTACATGAGGCGTTTTTAAAGACATCGAGCAGATTATAATCTATATGATTGTACTATCTTAACTCGATTAATTTTTTTTTTCTAAATCGTTAATTGTAATATGTCTATTCTTAATCTATTCATGTCAAATATGTATGAATACAATAACTGATTGCCAGTCTTTAGTAGAAGTGTACTGATAAGAAAATTTATATAATCAGAGATTGAAAAAATAGCTCCGTGATATGATTATACTATCTTGACTTTACTGAACAAAGTATGGTACTAAAATATACTTACAAAACAATTATCTTAGTGAATGCTACTTGACTGCATCCAAATGACCTGAATGTTCATTTCCTGAATACTGATATTGCGTTGTTCCCTTTCCACAATAGTAGTAAAAAACAGTGTTGTATACTTCCTGTGTGATGCTATCCCCGTAATTTTATCATTTATAGAAATATTATGTAATTTTTGACATTTTGTTTATTTGTAGTCATTTAAAATTGATAGTGTGTGTATATTTCTATATATTCAATAGATGATTCTGAAACTATTTTTATATCAAGATAATCAGGATTTATTTTGCTCATATATATTTGAATTGGACCAGATGGACAAGACAAGCAATTAAGATGTATACACCATCACAGGCTGTAGTCAGGAGACCGCCATGGCTGCAAGGAAAGGTTCAATTTTTTTTTATGTAGAGTAAAAAGAAATCATGGCGTGTGAAAACTGTCATTTCATTATCTAATAATGGCAAGTAATTCAAGTAATCTTACCAAATAGATTAGGCAAAAAAAAAAAAAAAAAAAAACCCATTCCCGGTCACCCGACCGACCCTCTTTTTTTACAAACCGATCATGTTCATGTTTTACAACCGATCATTATTGCGTTGTTCCCTTTCCACAATATCAGTAAAAAACAGTGTTGTATACTTCCTGTGTGATGCTATCCCCGTAATTTTATCATTTGTAGAAATATGTAATTTTTGACATTTTGTTTATTTGTAGTTATTTAAAATTGATAGTGTGTGTATATTTCAATATATTCAATAGATGATTCTGACTGTCATTTCATTATCTAATAATGGCAAGTAATTCAAGTAATCTTACCAATAAGATTAGGCAAAAAAAAAAAATCCATTCCTGGTCACCCGACCGACCCTCTTTTTTTACAACCGATCCTGAATTTTTTTTTACCTTTCCGCCTTTATGAAAAATATTTCCCCTTTTATACCTTTCATGAAAAAAAAGAAAGAAAAATCCCGACCTACCAACCTTCTTTTTTTATTTGCTGGAGACCAGAAACGGAACTATTTTTTTAATTTTTTTGGCCTTTAACATTTTTATTCAAAACTATGCAAATCTATCTACGGTTTTTAAGCAAGACAGGTCCATATATTTTATTTAATCTTGTAGACGGAAACTTGGTATGTATTAAGAATGGACTGGAGGGCCCCAGGGAAATTTTAGATTCAGGATTAGTTTAGTTTAAACTTATTTATTTTACGTCGATTGGGAAACAAGTTCTTTCAACTTATACTAGTCCCTCTTGACAGTTCCTGGGTTGGACCAGTACTTTGCGCATGGGAAGGTCATGAAGAGTTCTTTCCTACAATGGGGTTCGAACCCACAACCTTCGGATCCGTAATCGGATACGTTACCATTGGACCATGGCGCCCAGGATTAGTTTGCTATCTCGGACTTCAATAGTTATTTGTCCAAAGTTCAATAATTTATTTTCATATTAGAAAGTAATTAGGAAATTTATGTATAACATATTTATGAATTCAGACTGCTCGGGCATGCTTCAAATACACATGCTATCTTTGCTAAGTGTTGACTTGTATCTTTTGATGCGTTTGTTAACTTTTGCAGTCCATACTTTGATAACAAACTCATGTGTACAGAAATCAGATTCCGGATAATTTGTAAATAACTAAGACAAACAAGAATCTGAACAGAAGCATGTATCCCATAATATCAGGTATTGTGTTTGTAAATGCTTGCAATATTGTTGGATACTAATGCTGATTTACCAATAAAGGTAAAAACTTGGAAGCCGAGAGTTTCTAAACCACCTAGATAAAGGTTACTGTTATCTCGTGTTGGATCCTATATATGCATTTGAAATAATTCAAACATAGAGCTATAGCAAATGCTGATGTTATAAAATCATCAATTTGGAAACAACAGAATATATCATGGCGAAAACAAATCTATTCATTTTGTTTTCATGTTGTTTTATTCTGAACTAAACATTGCATTTCATATGGTCTAAAAAAGATCAAACTACAGAATTCTACTGAATTCTTGCAGGGGAGTCATACCCACTTCTGAATTATATGCAATGTTAAACAAAATATTACACTCGTTAAACAAACTATGTAACCTGTATTTTATCATATATAAACATGTTGTTATCATTGTTGCTGTTTTTTAGCGGAGGAGTTGATGATGATGATTATTATCCCATTTTGATCGTTTTGTTGTAAGTCAGTATTTTACAAGACTGGACCAATTCAGTGACGTAACATTTACGATTATGATAATGTTACGGATAAATACGTCGGACAACATTTGTAAATTTTTGACCGTCACTCCATATTCTACAATGAGTAGTTGCGGAATAATTATGCATAATTGTCAACAATGTCTATTGACTTATCAATTTATTATAAACTTTTGTGCTTTAGTTTACCATCACTGAGACAGTATATATATATAAATACTGTGTGTGTGTGTGTGTGTGTGGTGACATCCTACTAATTACACAGAGGCACCCAGGTAGAACAATTGACCTACCGCCTGCTATCTGAAAGGCTTCCTCACATGAAAAATCCGAAAAACCCTTTCCAGATTTGAATCTACCGTGGAAAGTGCTCCCCTCTCCAAATATCTTGTATTATTTTCATTTTGAATATATTTTATGTAAAAATAAAGTTCTTTAGAAAAAAAAAGTGTTACTTCTTCTTTTCAATGGAAGTGCCTGTGCTTTACATTTTTTTAGTCGGTTTATATAACAATTTCTTTCTGCTAAGGAAATAAATTTTACTGTGTTCTAAAATGCACATTATTACAATACCTACTGCCAAGTAATACTTAACTGGATAGAAACACATTCTACCATATCTGTTTTACAACATATTAATAACATGACTAATATGACATTAAATTATAACCTATATTACTATTTAACAATATTTGCCAATATTTCAAATAAAATCAAAATAATATTATTTAGGTATTTTTATTAGAGAATGGTGAAATCTGTCACTATGTATTACTTAGCGCCGTTTTCTGTGTAAAATCATGTGAAATGATCAGGCATGTAGTCCAATTTGGGAGTAAAATTCTCGCTTGGGCAAGATCCTTTAAAACCCAGCCCAGGGGCACAGTACTGATCTAACCCAAGACTAGACTAGACTATTTGACTTTACTGTTGCTTAGACCGTATTTCAGTCATACAGCAGTGTCCAGCTAATTACAGGTGGAGGAAGACCCCAAATGCACGGAGGCATCCAGGTAGAACCACCGACCTGCCGCAAGCCAGCTGGAAGGCTTCCTCACATGAAAATCCGAATGACCCTGCCGGAATTTGAACCCATGCGATGAGGGGCTGAGTGAGTGTTAAAGTCAGCGACTTTACCCTCTTGGCCACAGAGGCCCCTATCTAACCCAAGAACTGATTGGAAATTGATATGTATACAGTTATGTTACTTACTGAGGATAATTACAGAAAGAGAATGCCTATTTATGAATTATCGTAACTGCATATGACAGTGTTGCCAGTATGGCCTTTCACGGAGATAACCAAGGTTTTCTAATTTTTCATTAGGGTACCTTGGTTATCTTGGTAGGGGTTAAGTGGTCAAAAACATAGCTGAACTATTAAAGTGACTATACCTTAAGTAGCAGAAAATGTACAACACATCCATCGGTTTTAACAATATATTTATTTTATTAATGATACATTTGTACACCATTTAAAGGAAGGAAACATGAAAAATATAAATAATAGTAATAAATTTATCATATAAATAACCATGCTAATAACAAATCTCTTAGCATAATGGGTTTTATCATCTCAACACAATGTATGAAATTATTTTTTTATCAATTAGTTTTAGATCTCATTTGTCTCTCACATTTTTAAAACTACCCTTTTTCACATACTTCAAATGTATAGCTTTTCCCTTTAGAACAAGTAACTGGTGTTGCACGCAACACACGAGTCCCCTACGGGTGAGGTGCACAATTTTTCTATTACCATAGCAACCAGAATTTTGGTCCAAGAAAAAAAATCTCCATACTGCCATCTATTCACATACCAAATTACATAATTATTATCTTAAATTGTTTTTAAGTTATTGTGGGATCCAGATTATAGTTCCCTCAGATGTGAACAGTAGGGGACTAACAATTCATTGCTATTAACTGCAGGCTGCAACAAACAGTATTTTTTATGATGGCATAATCTTAAAAGAGGAAGTAGGAACTGGTGTTAGTTAACATGATCACCTATTTATCCTCTCAGTGTCAACAAATGAGTGACAAGTACCTGTCCCCACTGCTCTTAAATATTTAACAGAAAAAAATACACACACACCATGAAATCAAAATCTAGCTAAATTCAGTTTTCTTAAAAGTATCACATTCATAAACAATAACCAGTTCTGTGGTATCATACAGTATAAAATCACATTGTTTTATCACATATCTGTATGATAACTTTGTCAAGACCATCTACATTTAAACAAAATTTCTAGACACAACCAGTCCTACGGTAGGTGGCCCCTGCAGGACACTCATCCCTACATAAGCTGCAATAGCAGGCCCTTCAGGAGGCGGGACTCGTATGTTACAGTATTCTTCCCAGGGTGCATTGGCTCCGCCTCTAGAGGTTGCTCTATCAGGGCCTTGACATCACGCCCGTACACTGAAACGGGATAACCATACATGATAATTAAATCTTTAAAATCTATTTTAATTATCATCTTTAAGTTACATATTGTTTATTCTAATATTAGTACAAACTATTTTTGCATTTAATTCTGCAAAATAGTAACATAAAATGAAATGCTTAAAAACAGAATTATTCATTCAGTGTTAGTGACATTGAGTTCCTGTAGACAAATGAAGTAAACACAGAAAAGTTTGGTCACATACATAGCAATATTTTAGCTGAAAAATCACTATTTCAATGAGACATTTATCAAGAATTTCACATCTTTAACAACTACAAACACACAATTTCAAAAAAAAATAAAAAATAAGTAATTCCAATATCACAAACACCAACTGGTGTAAATATGACAAATGTCACAATATATCCTTTCTTATTACAACCAGATTCTCATTACAACTAGAACTATTACTGAAAGTAATTAATGATACCCCTGCATACCACTTTACACAGAAAAAAAGGGCTATAATTCTTACAAAATCCTATACACAGTTATCTGCACTTGTCTGCTGATTGATCTCCTACGATAAATCATCAGTCCATGGGTGAAGGCATCATCAACACCAGTTACCAAACTTCATGTAATGTGAGAGTAGGGGTTAAATATTACCCCTACTGATATAAAGACACGGCATCCACTTACTTTCGCAGCACTCCAGAAACTGTATACACTCCTGTATCACTGCGTCCCTCATCATTATCATATGTTTTGACATGTTCTCTATCAGGGACAAGAAACAGCGCTTGGCGTAGTACCACGTGTCGGTACCTAGCTTCTTGTTGTAAGGCTCTAAACTCTTGATAACACGAGATATTCCAAACTCATAGTTGCCCTTGGCACAGTACAGTGTCCTGCAATAAACAGTTTTCAATTTTAAAACCTACAAAATCTGTAAAATAAATGCAGTTTGTACTCAAATAATTGTTTTTTTAAAAAAAATAAAAATAACTTTCAACATTTTTTCCACTCATTTATATAATAAAACCTGACAAAATCAAAGCAGACTTTTAATGTACTTATCTTTCAGATTAAATGTATATATTAAGAGCAAATAATACTAGAAAAAAAAAAGAATGGTTATTCCAACTTAATACTGACATATGTACTAACTCTATTTCCTAAGATATTTTAGAATGTCTTGTACACATTTTAACAATATGGAGTATAGAGGAGGTACATACCCGATGACCAAGTTGACAATACAGAGATGGAAGATTTTCTTTTCTGGGTCCTGGTAGGCTACCTGCTCTTCCTCTTTCTCAATTTTTCTCATCAACTCTTCAGCCTATACAACAACATTTTGCACATGAAGCACTTCATACTGCTGGACATGCATTAACCCTTTCCCTCATATAAACTCATTTTAACCCTTTCCCTCATATAGACTCATTTTAACCCTTTCCCTCATATAGACTCATTTTGACGCATTCAATAGGTACCACATAAAGCCTGATCTGCAGAAAACCACAGTTAAACCTTACCAAATTTATTTATAAAATCCTCATTTCCAGACACTGAGGAGCAGCGAACAGCATAAAACCTGATCAGCCTCTGATCTGGTTTTATGCTGTTCGCATAGGTCTTTTCATGGTGTCATGTATGAGGGAAAGGGTTAAAACATCTTCAAAATTATTTACTTCATGTACTGTGAAAAATAAGTTTAGTACATCCAGGGGCCTGTTTCACTTATCTTTGTAAGGACAAATTTGATCTAAGTTTTAAGAATGTTGCCCTTCAATGTATCTTTTAAGTTTTTATTTGCAAAATGAAGCAAAAAAATATGAGAATATGATTTTACATCTTTTTATTTATATATATTTGAAGATCTTTTTTTTGTATTAAGTTTAATTAAACGTTCCCCAGATGATTGAGATATAAAACCTCACAGTACAGAAGAACAAACAATACACAAAAAAAATGAATAGTACAATTAGTTGAGTAACATATCTTCTGCACTATACAGTTACCTAACTAATTACATCATGATTGGAATGTAAGCCAAAAACTCTTTTTGTTGTATACAGGAAGAACTTTGGTGACTAAAGCACTATGTAAAGTCTTCTTAAATAACTTAAAAAAAAAAAAAAAAAGATTTTCAACTTTTGATATATGAATTTATTTATATATATATGATTGTCTTAGTATCAATGCATTTTTCGCTACTATATACAAGATGTGTTCCATGGAACATACATGTCACCCGACGGAAAAAGTAGGACAGACAGACTGACAACAAAGAAGTGATTCCTATGTGTCGCCTCTGCATACAGCAGAGATGGCATGGCCCCCCATGTATACCTACCTCCTCATTTTGACTGGTCATGATGTAGGCCACACAAAGATTGGCCAACACAATGGCACTCACGTTCAGGATCTGAAACATGCAAAGGAATGGTTAACATCCCAAACATTTGGTTAATGCGTAGCAAAAAAAGAAAGAAAGTAAATTTGATAGGATGAAGTTACACTTAAAATATAATTCTAATTTATCCTTCACTGATTTACAACATTGTACATTTATAAATCATACTCAAGCGTATACACTGTTGTGCTTTTGGGTCATTTTTAAGTGAGTAAACTGGATAATAGAGAAGACAGAATTGTCTGAACTATCTACTCATATGGTGAATGCTACTGGTATCAAACTTCTGTGTGTGAATTTACACTAGATTTTTAACCCTTTCCCTCATAGAGGACACCATGAAAAGACCTATGCGAACAGCATAAAACCAGATCAGCCTGCGAGTAACTCGCAGGCTGATCAGGTTTTATGCTGTTCGCTGCTCCTCAGTGGTCTGGAAATGAGGATTTTGTAATTAAATTTGGTAAGGTTTAACTGTGGTTTTCTGCAGATGAGGCTTTATGAGGTACCTAGTGAGTGCGTCAAAATGAGTCTATATGAGGGAAAGGGTTAATTACCTACATCCAGTAATTTTTTTCTCAAGTATACAGGTACCTGTATGTTTTCATATGTGAAGATATTCTTCAACGGATATTCTCTTGTATCTTACTCAAGCCTGCTACCCCTATCTAGTTAACCCTTTCCCTCATATAGACTCATTTTGACGCACTCAATAGGTACCACATAAAGCCTGATCTGCAGAAAGCCAAACTCAAACCTTACCAAATTTAATTGTAAAATCCTCATTACCACACCACTGAGGAGCAGCGAACAGCATAAAACCTGATCAGCCTGCGAGTTACTCACAGGCTGATCTGGTTTTATGCTGTTCGCATAGGTCTTTTCATGGTATCCTCTATGAGGGAAAGGGTTAATATACCCCTACTGTTCTATTTGGTCAGGGATCATTCTTGTAAGCCAATTTGGGATATTTGCTCTATTTTGACTTAAAAACTATGAAATCTGTTAAGAGAAGTAAAATCTGTAGTGAAAACATCAATAGTAATTACTATCATTCCAAATAAATGAACACAATTTGACTCACTACAAAGGCCATACTTACATTATCATAATTCTTCTTCACAATTGGTTCATAAAAGCCAGTTGCCTCTTTGTACTTATTCTCTTGCATAAAGAGGACATGCGCCACATTTAGCTTCCAGACATCATGTTCATTGCAGAACTCGACAGACTTGCGGAAGATTTTCTCCACCTGTTGGTAGTTTTCCATGTCCCAGTAGATCTTCGCTTGCTGCATCAGCACTGGAATGTACCTGAAATAAAACAGTATGTAAAGTACAGTATAATACATCAGTGACAACCCAATTCAAGCTCTAACCTATTAGCCTATGGCAGCTGGTCTTATATTGTTTTTCAAATGTCTTATGTGTAACTGCGTTAATGCAGTCCTACAACACTGTTTTGGCATTTAAGAAAATACTGGTGTAGAAATTTTATAGCATGGTGTAAGAAGGAGATGTGATGTAAATACACTACTGTAACATGAAAACTTAAAAAGCATCAATCTTCTGTAAACTTTTTTTTTTTTATCCAATTGCTGTCTCCACAGGTACATGTGTAGATGTCAATTTCAGGATTGTAAATCCCAGGATCTTAACCCTTTCCCTCATATAGACTCATTCTGATGCACTCAATAGGTACCACATAAAGCTTGATCTGCAGAAAACCAGTTAAACCTTACCAAATTTAATTATAAAGTCCTAATTTCCAGACCACTGAGGAGCAGCGAACAGCATAAAACCAGATCAGCCTGTGAGTTACTCGCAGGCTGATCTGGTTTTATGCTGTTCGCATAGGTCTTTTCATGGTTTCCTCTATGACGGAAAGGGTTAACCTAAATATCAGACCATCTGGCCATTGATTAAATAATAGGAATTTATGCTTGTTACATTTGTTTTCGGCAGCCATTTAACGCTTAAGTAAAACCAAGCTAGCATAGAAATAAAAAATTAATGGAAACAACAAAACCTCTACTGTACTCTGTCATTTTCTGGTGCTGGACAACAAGCGTAGACAAGTTATGTCTGAGTTACAACCCTGCATAAATGTGGGAAATTGACACTTCACTTCATGAAAATTCATGAACAAATTTATGATTTGATGAGTATTGATTTACTGAACTTTAAATGGAAAATGAAACAATGAATTATGTAGAATCTGAGCAAACAGGAGACCCTGATAAGACTGTCCCTGATCTGGGTCTGCTCTGTTTGCATAATCATCAAAACACATCTAAACATGATAAAGGGTTAAACATAATAAATTATCAAAACCCAAGATACATATTTTTAGTTTATGAAAGACAGCCTGGTTTGTGAGTGTCTTACCTTTCCAGTGCCTCATCATAGTCATTGACAGCTTTCTTCACGGCATCATCATCGTGATTCTGACGGGCTTCCTGTACCTATAAAACATAGAGACGGCACACATTTCAAATACATTCAGTAACTTGGGGAACAAGAGATATCACTAAAGGTAATAAATTACCCCTGCATCCCACCTTGTCTTCATGTAATATGAGTGTAGGATGGGACACAACGTGATGAACCTAACTCCTGTATACATGTAGCTTCAATTTCTGTGGGGCAGGGTATAACATTAACAAAAGTGTTCTTTGGAACACGTGTCACCTACTGAAGCGTGATGGAAAAAGTGTGACAGACAGATGGACGATGAAAAAGTGATCCCTATATGTAATTTCTATATTCCTACACAATGAACTTGTTATCATTTCATAACACTTGTATATTAACCAGTATTTCATGGATACCATTGCTAAAAACCTTGATAAATCATCCAACTTAGAAAGAATTGTTAATATTCAAATCACCCTATGAGTTATATACATTCTTTTTTAAAATGTTGCTTTTGACATTTAACAATGATCCACTTCTTAAGTAGTATTAAAACATGTAATTAGCCAATGCATATAGAGAACAGAAAGTTACATTTACTAAAATTGCAGGTAAGTACCCTTCCTGAAATTTTAATTCAAGAAATTTAATCCATATAGGATATCACAGACATTATCTTGATATAATCTTAACGAATGGTAGTTCTTAAAGCTGAATGATGCAAACACTGAAGATTGGTCTCAAGATATTGAGAAGTTTGTTAGAACTTTTAATTAGGACTTCACTTCAGAGATAGGAAGGTTAATGATTTGTGTAATCACAAGTTTTACATCATTCAGATATCGGTTCTACAAATGTTGTTAATTAGATTGACCTCAACACACATTACCTAATAAAACATCAGTGTGAGATGGACTAATTGAACAAGATGAAATAATGAAGCACTTCAAGCAGACCTGTGAACTCTCCCGATTTTGAGCGGGAGCTACCGATAATTGCTTGCATCTCCCGGTCTACCGACCAACACCAGAAATCTACCGCCTTTGATCTCAAGGCCCCCAATATACCGCTTATCAACTTTGTTTGGCGCATACGAAGAAGAAATCAGTAAATTAGTACCGCGGTTGTTTAAGTTCCGTAATGCACAAAAATACAGGTCGCTCTACACTGTATACTACTTAAAGTAACCAGCACCTGCTGTGGGATTATCCAATCAACACGCATTTTAAGGCTTCCTAATTATGCAAAGATGTGGAATACTCGGATAGTATTGGCAGCTTATAACTTGTTTACATTTGTCACACCCTCTACTGACTTTTGTTTATACCTGCATTTGGAACTGTTATGAAATTGCGCAATCATCACAATGGCGGCCATTTGCGAAAAACATCAGCAATGTTTACTACCGTTTCTTTTAAAACATTTAAATTGATTAATTGGTTAACCTAGCTAGATTCCAACTGGTAAATAGCATAGATGTACCGATGTATATAAATGACTCGATGCTAATCGCTAATGGAGCGAGTCAAAACGTATCCAAACCAAAACGTACCCAAGTTTTTTTTTTTTTTTTTTTTTTTTTTTTTTTTTTTCACTTGATATTTTCATATAATATTTTTAGTCAGGTTAATATTTATGATTTTGTATGAACACATTTTTTTTTGGTCTTTTGTTGATGTTTGGTTATTAAAGTATCAAAATATTAATATACCTATTCTCATAAAAAATTCTTTATAATTGATTTATTTTATTTTTTTTAATGAAATTTTTTTTTTGACAATTGAATGAAATATTTATTTGATAATTTATTTATAAAACTAAATGTGAATTAAATTCATTTAATTAACATTTAGAATTATATGCAGTTTTTTTTAAAATTTTTATTTTTAAATATTATGCACCAATTGAATATGTCTTTGACAGTCCAAGTATAACAAATGCATATATCATACCAGAATATAAAGACAATAAAGTATTCTGAAAACATATTGGAGCCACTTGCTTTAAATTTGGCTCCAACTTCTTAAATTTGGCTCTAATTTTTCTCATTTGGCGAATGTGTTGGCGCAAACATTTTTACATGTTGTAAGTAATTAGTTAATAAGTAATAAAAAATGAAATAAAAGTAAATGAATAATAAAAAAAATGTGTTTTGTTATTACTGTAGTGCGAAAAAAACGCGCTGCGAAAAATCGCCCTCTCACACAACCCAATCTCCCACTTTGGGAGCACAGATCTCCCACTTTCAGACCGAATAAAGTTCACAGGTCTGCACTTCCTGAAAGTAAAAACTAATAAGTCTTTTATGCAAGTGCATGTGAAACTGATAAAAAAAACAGCAACAACTGTCGTTACATTATCTTTTCCATAGAAAAAACATACTTAGCTGAAAAGCAATGGAATTATCTATCTATTATGACCTACCAATATGTTTATAGGACTTACTGAAGAAAACCCAACATGGGAAAATGTTTTTTGACTTGACTTGACTATTTGAGTTTACCGTCACTTCGACAGTATTTCAGTCATATAGCGACGTCCAGCTAATTACAGGTGGAGGAAGACCCTGAATGCAGCGAGGCATCCGGGTAGAACCACCAACCTTCCGCAAGCCAGCTGGAAGGCTTCCTCACATGAGAAAAATGTTTTTTAGTGAAAAAATAATTCACAAATCTTTACTGTTTTCAACTACCAGTATTCCATTTTAAGGAATGAACACAGCAATTCTTTTGCCTTGGTAAATGAAATGGTAACAGATTAATGATCCATTCTACAATCACACTAGATTGATAACTAGAGTACAACTACATGACCTGACTATCACCATCTTCCTTTGCTACTTTGATAGTCAAATATTTCACTACTGACTAACTAGATGAGGCTTAGTCAAACCTAAAAACTTAAAACTTCCAAGAATTTGGGCAAAACATGGTAACTACATATAAATAAAGAAGCAGTTAAAGCAGTTTTGCACCAAGCCCTCAATATGTAGTAATCTATGTAATAATCTTCATTTGAAAATATGGAAGAGACTTATCTTAATATCTACAAATTCTTTTTTTAAATTGTGAAAATATCTTCATGAAAAACAATGAAAAATGAATATAAATTTTACAATGAATTTTGTGACTGAAAAGAAAAAATATTTCATTACTATATTTTCTACACATCTCCAACCATAATCTATATCAACTCTCACAGCTAGAATGTATTCCTAACACTAAGAATGAACAACATGTTCATAGCTCAATTAGCTGGTGTTCACGTTAATTTCCCTTTATCTTTTTCATATATCAAGTTCACTGAAAGTAAGCATGATTTCTATATTGCCCCACTTCATTTTGTAAATGATGATCTGTATCCATGAAAAAAAAAATGTTGTTACAGCTCTTCATCATTATTCAGTTTTCTTAAATAAAATTCTGCTCTTTGTCACACTATAAACTATGTTTCAGAATTACATAAATTAGAGAAATTTGGTGTAAGTTAATAACATTGCTTTTGTATATATTTCAAAGACTTAAAGTTCCCTTAATGCTGACATTGTCAACAGCATTTCATTTTAGGCTTGCTTAAGTCATATTACATATGTTCATCCTTTAACCAAAACATCATTGTAAACATCCTTTAAATATTTTTTTCACACAGGATATCTATTTCAGAAGACACACAGTCAGACCTGTCTAAAGCAGCCAATCAATGGACCTTCCCTGTGTTTACAGATATATTCAAATTGACTTACAGCCTATTCAATAGTTACACTGGGATAATAGGAAGTCAATGGTTGACCTGGTTTACTTTTGTTAGTGCTATTGTATGCAAGTAGTTGACCTAGCTATGAATGGGAAAGGCGGGGCTTAGATTTTTACTGTTAAACAAGAGTGTTCTTTGGAACAGGTGTCACCTGCTGAAGCATGACAGAAAAAGTGTGACGGACAGACAGATAGACGGTGGAAAAGTGATCCCTATGTGTCACCTCTGCTTATGGCAGGTGACATAAAAAAACTGAACAACTGCATGAAACAAGAATAAGTGATTACTTACTGCAGGTGGCCTCTATATAGAGGTATGATGTACAATAAAATGTCTTTTTTCTAGAATCTTAAATTTGGCTGCTTAAAAAAGGTTGTTTTTGTGTTGCTGGCTGTTAAACATAGGTTTAACTCTACATTCTAGACAATCAAATACAGTTCACAGTCAAACATTATGTTATTATGTTACTAAGGAGAGGTTGTTACAGGAAAATCATTCAAACCAATTTGACAATAAAAGCAAAGTTCGAAGGTCATACACATGTACACTGTTAAATGAGATGCAGGTGCAAATGAACAGCAATCCAAACTTCATATTGTGAATATTATTAATTAAACTGTAGTAACTTCTTGCAGCAAACTGTGTTTTGTTACAAGAACCATCTAAAACTGCATCAAATACATTTATTTCAAAAATCAGAAATCCACATTTGCAGTATACATGTATCTGATTTTCTGCAAAATTGCTACAGAAAAAAGAAGCTAAAATTGGAGCCACAATGCCCTTCAGTCATGCGTACCTCACTAATATATAGAGAAAATTCTAGACAAGTTTGTGGTGTCTAGATTCATGGTAAAAAAGAATTCTTCAGATCATGAAAGTGTGATTAATGGACCTAAGTCTCACTGATGAGACTCTTCTGATATTTCAAGAAAAATATGAATCTTATAAACTGAAATTCTGAATTCGGAATTTTACAATCATTACTTAGAATAATTCTTTTTTTTTTCAGTGTGTGCCAAAGAAAACTGCAAGTCAACTTTTTTGCAATCATTTTAGTAGGTTACATTAAGGTAATCCATCCATCATTTTATTATAATTATGGTCCTTCAATTGCTTAAAAAGACTTCAGGGAAGATGCAAGCATCCATTGACTTAAAGTTTTACGTTATTTTGCTCTAAGTCCATAAAGGCTAACATTTACTAAAGAAATTCCCACGATCATTTGATAGACCAAGATCACAATTTAATGATGGATGGATTAACTTTAAGTACAAACCATAAGTACTTAAGCTATACTGATTCAGGGTTCTCACTAACTCCTAACTTGGTGTCCTGGTTTTCTACATAATTTATATAAAAGGCTACTGTTTTCTATGGAAGCTCCTATATAAATGTATAAAAGGATTCCAACTTTTTGAAAATCTATGTTGATGGCTCCAGTTTTCAAAATCCTATTTAGAACTCTGCTATATCTCGTACATGTATTTTCTTGTTAAAATTCAGAAAAAAAGATGCTGAAAAATTCTTGACAGACATATAATTAACATCAACCACTTCTATTACTCTGTGGTAAGTTAGAGCATATCCTATTTATCTGGTTAATTTCAAGCTAGACAGTTGTGCTAAGCCACAGTATGAAGATATGTGTGCCTGCATGTATATGTACAGAATGCAGTTCCAAACCATACATACATCATCTAGTATCTCTTTCATCTAGAGAAATAATATCCACAATATCAAATGGATGTCTGTTCACTTGTAGATTGAAACAGAACACTGAGAAATGAAAATTGGGATGTTGTAATTACCTTTATCTTTAGTTAAAAGGGCTTTAACTGACTGACTGGTTCATATCAGAGAAAGAGAGAGAGAGGACGAGAGGACTAAAGACTGACTGCAATTGTGGACATTACTTTATGCATGAAGGGCTATAACTCATGGTGTGTCATTCAGATGACGTAATTATGAAGCGTTAGGACTTCACATGAAGCGTAAAACAGACAGTTAAAACCCTTTTTTTCCCTATTCATAATTCACGATAATTAAACTGACTATAAAACATGCAATATCTCTATACAGGTTTCCAATAAATAATATTTTAACAAGAGTTGTTGGAACTACACATATGCCCCCCTATGCTCCCCCAACTCCCATCGAGGTCACTGTGACCTTGACATTTGACCAAGTGACCCCAAAATTAATAGGAGTCATCTACTAGTCATAACCAATCAGCCTATGAAATTTGAAGAATGTGGGCCCAAGCATTCTCCAGTTATTGATTGGAAACAATTTTCACATTCAAGGTCATTGTGGCCTTAAACTTTGACCAAGTGATCCCAAAATCAATAGGGGTCATCTACATGTACTAGTCATGACCAACCACCCTATGAAGTTTGAAGAACATGGGCCCAAGCGTTCTTCAGTTTTTGATAGGAAACAAAGTGGTCTACCGAGGGACCGACCAACAGACATTTGCAAAACAATATGCCCCCTCTTCCTCGAATGGGGGCATAATAACAGGAACTATCACTGCTGGTGTAATCCTTGACACAGTTATCTTCCCTTGTCTGTGATTGGAACTATCATGATGAATCACTATTTCACATGTGAAGGCAGTTACCAAACTTCATGTAATGTACATGTAGGACAGAAAGTGATGATCATGATAAGCCCGCACTTCATGATGTTAAGCACAGAGATAATCATGTATTGCTATGCACAGTGTGAGCAGTATGTTTACCCTTTGTTGTACTAAATATCTGCTACATTCACTGTATAGTATCAAGACCTATTTGTTCTCCACATCAAGCCATCCAATCTACCTGAACATTATTACATACACTTAACTGCTTGTTGAGGGTGTTGAAATAATGAAAAGAAAAGAAAGAAAAATGAAAATGAATAAACATGATGATGTTACAATGAAAAAATTATTCAATGTTTTCTTAAATGTTTAGCACCTGGTGTAAAAATATAAATGCTAGACAGTGTTTGGAGGCATACCAAAATTATCAGGACAAAATAATCATGGCAATGTTTGTTAAGTCATTTAAAAACATTCAAATATTCATAAAAATAATGTATTTCATTCCAGAAAAAAGACATAATTCCCATTACTGTTGCAAATGTAATTGATTAACCTTAATCCACAGAAAACTGACACACACTGTTAGCGGATTTACCAATTAACAAAATATTGATCTCTCAACTCTCTAATCTAATATCATTTAGACTGAAAATAACATTAAACTGACCATTTCAAAAAGCATTGTGAGAGTCATTGTCTTCATAATTATGAATAATAATAATACTTTACCCCATGAATATTCAAGTACAAATCCATGAAATGCTGATTATTAATTTCTGAACTTTAAATGATATATGAAACAACGGATTTTTCTTTGCAATGCAGACTGTGCATAATCTGAGCTACAATACTGTATGAGCAAACAGAGAAAACCCTGATCAGACAGCCATGGAAGGAGATGTCTGTGATATAGCTATATTAGGCCAAATCATTTGACAAAAGTATACAATACTGTGTAATGGAACAATCAGATAGTCATATATAAACAGACAGTTTGGCTCCTAAATACACCTCCACAAATGCAGTCCAGTTTTATATAGCCAGGATATAAAAATGCAGATTCTGTTTATTCAAAATTTACAGGATTTTTTTTAATGAATTGAGGAAAATTTACAGACACAAACCCTATTGAGAGATACAGTACCTGCTTGGTGAGTTTGCGCAGAGTCTCAGTCTGCTTGGTTGCCATCTCGTCCAGCTTGCGATACGCCTCCTCTGGCGAGGTCTGTCTTGTGATCACAGCCTCCAGGAAATCATACATGTACTGAAACAAAAATACTACAATCAGAGGGCAAAATCTCTACTGATTTATAATAGCTCATGGCAATCTTGTGCCATTTCTTTAAAGGGCACCATTAACCAGTTGTTTACATACCTGACTGTTGTGTTCTTTTAATATGTGAAGTTTCAAGTCAATATCTGTATAGTTTTCAAGTTATGGCCAATGTTAAAGTTGCTGACAAACCAACCAACAAACAAACATACAGGCCAAAACCAATATGCCCCCGATCACAGATCTTGGGGGCATAAAAAGGAAAGATACCATTAAATTACACTTTGCAAACATAAATAAAACATATAACATGGTAGTAAGTTATAACCATCAGAACACAAAACCAACAACTCTAAATAGAACTAAAACTGGACTCACCTGTGCACCATTAAACATCTATTTGAGTACAAAATAATAAACAGTGTAAAAATATTCATGTACCACAATATACATTTATCCAATAATTATTATTATATTTAATTATCAACAATAATTTAAACTCTCTATATCTTAAACAATACAGAGAATATTCTGAAAGTAAGCATGAAGTATTATTAGAATCAGATTTTGTTTTGTGTAATTTGCAACCCATGTACCTCATGGTTTCTTTGAGGTATATTAATAATATGGTAATCTCAACCAACATGGCAAAGAGAAAGGTCTACTTACTGTAGAGAGGTATTTGTAAGTCATATGAGCATTCTCTGCCAAGACATCAGCAGCCAGGTCATAATACTGTTAGAAAAAAAAAATTGAGATATCATTAAATATTTCTCCTTTTGCGATCACAAGCCTGACATGCATGAGGGACGGACAAGAGGGTGTAACATAATTAGGCAACCCTTTAGAGGTATAAAAAAGTGAGACATTAATAATAAATAACACCTAAGAAGTATTTAAGTTGATTAAATAAAGTTAATAATCAAATGTCTAGAGCAATACTGCAAAATTTGTGTGTCAATGTCAATAAAAAATGTTTACAGACTCACCTCATACTTGACATAAAGGATAAGAAGGTTGCCAAACGTTTCTGGAGGGAAGGGGTTCTGTTGAAGCAGAAACTGCAGCTTCTCGAAGCCCTGGGTTGGGTCATTGTCCATGTTCATGAGTGCCTGGTTGTGCAGGGTGACTGCATCCAGCTCCTCCTCCCCGCGGGGCGGCATGTCCGTCAGGGCCTCACAGGCAGCTTCAACTGCAGTTGTTAAACACACATGCATGTTATATATAGGTCAGTTTAGTTAATATGTATGGTCTCATCAGCAGATAGGTTCTTTTTTTCAAGGAGGCCCATTCATTAGTGTTTTACATCAGTGGGAAATGGGTCACATTGGTGTTTTGTCAACTAAAATTATCGATAAAGGTGATCAATACTCCTGCATCCAACCTTATCTTCATGTACTGTAAGTGTAGAGCAGGATTTAACATGACAGGACAAGCAAAATTTCTTTATAGCCTGCACCTCTGTGAAACGGGTTTGTAATTATTTTAGTATATAGCCGCACTTCAGTGGAACGGGTTATAATTATTTTAGTATGTAGCCGCACTTCAGTGGAACGGGTTATAATTATTTTAGTATATAGCCGCACTTCAGTGGAACGGGTTATAATTATTTTAGTTCATCAAAACCTAATATCAGTTTTGTCTAACAATAAGTTAGGTCCTCTTTCTAAAGGCTTTTATGATGTAGTTGAATTTGGATTTGCTCAAACAACCATAAGATGCTGGGACTTGAAACAGAGGTTAGATTGGCTATGTCAAAATCAGAGAATTCGTAACCTTCATACAGAAATAGAGATATGTTGAAATATGAATAACCATATATATGTTGACATGCAATCATACAGAAACAATCATCCATGAACAGTAAATACTAGGTATACTCACACCAAACAGAAACATAAGATCAGTGTTGTCATAAATATAGCTAATATAACAGATTTAGATCTAACAATTATATTAAAATGAGGTCTTTATATTTATGAGTATATAATTCTGCATAGCGTTTTGTCTCTAATTTTCTATCTCTTTTTTTCCCCAATGTCATCTATGTCCAAATTCAGATATAATCCATTGAAATGGACATTCAAAACCTTCTCAGAATTGCTTGCATGGTGAAGGGGTAGAAAACAGTAAACTTATAATTATGATGTTTGTTCATGTTTTGAGAAGAGCAGTGAACAAATATCCATTATGTACATAATTCAAAATGTTTCCAGTCCAAGAATGATTATTGTCAGTTATCATTATCATTTCAGTTTGCACCCTATTCACCTAATAAAAAACAAAAGTTTGCCAGACAGGGGACTGAAAATGAAGAAAAAAAAAACAGCAATATTGGAACCTCCAAGGAATTTACCAAATGGAACCAAAGCAATTCGTCAAGACTGACAAAGTCAACATAGCGAGTCTCACCTGTATATTATATAAATTCTTTGATATATAAAAATGAAGAACAAAAAGATTTCATCCATGTTGTTAACATTTCATCCATGTTAATTCTGACCATGTACAAAATATTCTATGATATTTTTTATACTCCTGAGACATATATAATACTGACTAAGGATAGCAAGCCTGAAGACTTACAGTTCTTCAGCTGGTATTCTATGGCGGCCTTGAGGTTGAAGGCTTCTATCAGGGCTGTCTCATGCAGGGTGAGGGAGTTCCCCACACTTCGTACATCTATACCTTCGGTTGTCATCCCAACGCTCAGTTCTGAAACAGAAAAAAAAAACATCATGGTTGAATCGAACGTAAAGAACACTATCAAAATTTAGCGCCTGCTTCATCTATTGTTAAGGAATGACTTTTCCTTCATAGCTTGCACATAAATAGTATTACAAAACCAAACCATGTGATCTTTTGTGTGACACATTGATCTAAACATATACTAGTAAAGCAATTAAAATGATACCAAAACAGCTATATATCTCACCCAAAGTGTTTATCAAAAGTTGCTGTGCGAAAGTAACTGATGAAAGTTCTTTGTCAAAGCTTTTGATTGGTTTAACCAACATGCAAATTCATTTTGAGATGGTTTGGCATTTGTTTCTTGGATCAATTGCTTTGAATTTTATCCCTTAATCATGGAGGGACTGTCTGATCAGGTTACGTCACGCTACACTTCTTTAACCACTGCCACCACACAAGTCACGTGATGATAGTTGAAACCATGTGACCAACATTTATAGTTTTATAAATTAATGTTATATGATTTGATTTTTTACTTTTTTCGAATTTCATGAATGTTATTTTCTTGAAATATAACGAAACTGATATGATATATTCAAAACTAGTCATAAGTGATAAAAGTAAATCCGGCCTATATCAGCCGAAATCTACTTCTGGTGGCAGTGGTTATCGACAACTGAAAGGGGAAGCAATAAACTACTGGGGCGGAGTTTGGATCAGGGCCTCCGCTGATTGCAAATACAGTACTGTAGCTCATATTTAACACAGTTTGCACAGCATGTTTCATATACCATTTTAAGTTCACTAACTTAATTATTATCAAGTCATAGATTTCTAGGAAATAAATTTGGTGTGCATTAATTTAATTACAGGATTATTTTTTGAAGAAATTAAAAAAATATACAAAAACAAATGGATTCACAGACTCCCCAAAATAGGTGACATTATTCAAGATGTAAACAACTCATACTGGACCCTAAAGATAACATCTTCTGATTTACGGGCTCAAAATGCATCATTTCAGATGGGCCCAACATTGGAAATCTAAAAGTAATAATTTTGATTCAGTGAAACTGGAGAAAACGAGCGGAGACTGTAGCTCTCCTTTGGATTAAAAACATTTTTCATTTAACAACCCCATGCAGACGTACCTGGGTGTTCCCTGATACCCTTTTCTATGATGTCAGCGATATGTTTGAGGGCAGGGGCATACTGCTTCATCATGTAGTGACACAGCGCGATGTTGTACGACAGGTCTGGCTTGTAACCCAGAATCTGAATGGCTGTTTGGAACTTCTGACATGCCTCCTCAAATCTCTGCTCCTGTTGTCATATAATTTTATAAGGTGAGATGGAAACTCTTTTTCCTTTTTTTTTTACATTTGAATGAGATGCATAAAATAGTGATTGTACTGTTTTAATTACAGGAAATTGAGATATCATAATCAGTCATAAGATTATAAGAGGGAGAAAAAAACAACAACAAAAACAATCAGTGCTTTAAAGACAGCTTTTGCTTGCTGAAATATACCGGTATATGAAATGACTTCATCAACGGCTTAAAACAATGTTCACCTACACACTAGAATAACAACACTAAACTCATTTAGCAAATATTTCATAATAAATTCTTTTATAGAAATTTTCATTAATCAGAATTACTATTTATATTATTTTAAACTATTTGACTGTCTGATAAATTTATCTTCAAAGTTTTAATTACCGTTTTTACATATGTTTTTACCTACAACTGATATCACATAATTTGCAAAAAAAAAACAAAAACAAAAAAAACTTGAATGGACATGTACTTATGAACAAGAAAATTATAACTTTTATAACAAAACATAACAGTAATTTAACTGATGTAAAGTGCAGTGGTAAAATCTTTAATATCGTTCTGGAGAAAGAATGAAGAATCAATCAATATGAATGACTCTCATATTCTATGATAAAAATATCATTACTTAATATTCTAACAGGTCCCCGAGAATGTCCTATCTAATGAACAAGAATAGCTGTCTACAGGGCATAAATGAAACTGAGTTTCTACTAAAATGCTAGTGAGGGACAGATATATTAACCAAACACTGCCAACCCATGATTTTTTTTTTTGATGTTAAGTCTTTTAAGACATCATATTAAAGATATCTTATATCTAAAAAAATTGCTTGAATTCTTTCATTCAGGCATATTGAATCACGGATACATGACATCTATATAATTATGGCATTTTATTTGACTCATGATCTGTCAGGGAATAGGAGTACCAGACAAAAACTTTTCTTGCAATCTTTACAACTGCAGAAATACTTGTTTAAATACAAGAAATGATTATTAATATACCATATGTATTAACTCTTTACTTAATTTATATTCATGTACAAATTTATGAATTTTCATCAACTGAACTTTACATAATATCATGAAAGAATGGATTTTTCTTTGTCATGTGGACTGTAGAATCTGACCACAATTTTGCATGAGCAAACAGAGGAGACCCTGATCAGCTGAGCATGTCTTGTCTGGGTCAGATCATTTGCCAATGCATCAAAATGTATCAGATCTATATGAGGTAAATGGTTTAAGTGCTTAGAACAGTCAGTACAATATATTGGTCTTCTTTGAATTATTCTATCTAATTAACTCCTAAAGATTTTACACTGCAGTACAGAGAATCTTTAAAAACTTACATTGGCTCCGAGAGAAAATGTGGTGAAAATCTTACTCTCCTTTATACATAAAAAGTCAGATGTACACATTCATATCTGAATGTTTTCATTTATTAGTCTTAAAATTTTCTTCATAAACACTAAAAAGAAAATGTGTGAAAAGGAACAAAGAGAATCATATTTGTATCCAAATCTTTAATTTGCCATATGCTTATTTAAGACACTCTTTTTTTTTTTTCTTAATTTCTTTATAGGTTGATATGATTAAAGAATTTCGTTTCCAACTGAAGTCAAGTGCAACAGGCCCCTAGTCTTAGTTTGGTTTACATCTTACACATATTAAGGTAACAGTGTATCTATAGCAACATTACACTACAACCACAGATAACTTGTATGGTGTACCTTGTGACCAATACACAACACACACATGCATAGGTCTTGTGTGACCAAAATTATTTGATTAAGATTTACAGGTTAATATTTTCCTTTTAATTCAACAAGAATAGATGTAAGGTGTCTGATTTTATTTTGTTTCACTTCTGTTATTATATGTCAAATCATGGTATGTATTTCTATCTATGGTCAGTAGAGCTGAATACATCTTTAAAATAAAGATAAATCGCACATATATGTTGTTGTTGTATTGGGGTTTACCATCACTGCGAAAGTATTTCAATCATATAGCGACGTCCAGCTAATTACAGGTGGAGGAAGACCCCGTGTACACAGAGGTACCCCGGTACATGTAGAACCACCGACCTAACCCAAGCCAGCTGGAAGGCTTCCTCACATGAAAAATCCGAAGTCCCTACCGTGATTCGAACCCACAGCGGTGAGGGGCTGAGACATTTGTAGTCCTCGCTCATATATGACTAGGAAAAAAAGTTGATGAAATAAATCAATTATTGGGTTCGGTACTGACCCTACATGGAAATATAGGGGTCAGTAATGTTCACTGGAGCCAAATTGTTAGCCAAGTCCACCAATAAATGCTACTGAACCCTTTAATTCCTTGATCCCAAAAATCAATATTGCAACAATTTGTAGTAAATATATAGAAGACACTAGACCAATGAGTCTCCCTACATCAAGGATCATATGATTCCCAATGTCTAATTCAATTAAAATGTAAGTACTTGTCTTAATTAATACTCTTACCTTGAAGAGGAGACAGCCAAGGTTGATTTCTGTGTCGGGATCATCAGCAGGACATTGCTCCACCAGACTCTGTAAAAGGCAAAACAGATGTTGTACAGCACTGCAGCAAACAAGAGAGCCGTAAACATTACATTCTTCTTCTTTTTTAAGAAGTAATTCAAAGCTTCTAGATCTCAAATTCAGCAGCAGAGATGCAGGAATCTTGGCAAGCAGCAGAAGTGCTTTGAGCAGCCAGCCAGATTCCAAATGTCATTTACGGTAAAAAAAGGTCAACTGAACATCTGGCAGCCACCATGAGATATGCAACTTCTAATAATAACTAGCATATTATGATATTTTGTCTCCCTCAATTTATTTACCATTTACTAATTTTTTTAATGTGTTAACCAATTATCTCATGACTTAAGTAGAACAGATTTACTAAACTTTAATTGCCTTATGAGACAATGGATGTTTCTTCACCGTGCAGGCTATGTATAATTTGAGCTACAATATTGTATCCAGAGGGAACTGTCCCATCTGTTTCTGTTTGCCAATGAGTCAAGTATGTCTATAAAGGGTAAAGGGTTAAACAGATTACAGTGTACACTGATGAAAGCTTCAGTCCAACATAGACATTAGATACACGAGTAAATGTCCTAAATATAACAGAATACATGTGGAACACTTTTTATTTACAGATTTGTTCAACTTAAAAATCATGTAAACCAGTAATTAACTTAAATAATTCGAAACATAATGAGTCATAAATGTAAACCACAATAACTTACATTAATTATATCAAGTTTAATTATTCAGATGAGAACGGTCATATTTAATGAATGACAAAAATACTTTATTATAAATGGTCTAAGCCCCAACTCATAAAAAATATATTGTGAACAGTGGAAACGTCGGCATTAAATTTTTGTTTACCATCCCATTGTCTTGATATCGTTTGTTATACCCACTTACCTATTTAAAAAAAAAATTTATATATATATATATATATATATATATATATATATATATATATATATATATATATATATATAAAAATGGTGAATAATTTAGACAAGATAAAATATCTATTAACCCTTTCCCTCATATAGACTCATTTTGACGCACTCAATAGGTACCACATAAAGCCTGATCTGCAGAAAACCACAGTTAAACCTTACCAAATTTAATTACAAAATCCTCATTTCCAGACCACTGAGGAGCAGCGAACAGCATAAAACCTGATCAGCCTGCGAGTTACTCGCAGGCTGATCTAATTTTATGCTGTAACTCGCAGGCTGATCAGGTTTTATGCTGTTGGCATAGGTCTTTTCATGGTTTCCT
>CM037794.1:5694137-5744137 GCA_021229015.1 Solen grandis | reverse complement strand
CTATGAGGGAAAGGGGTTAATGACCTTTGCTCCAGGAAGATCCTCCTCTCCGTATTTGATTGCAGCTTGCAGTTTGGTCACCTGAAAAATAAAAATAATAAAATTGTTTTATTTCCTAAAAACAAACTTTGTTGAAAGATCACATTTTCATTTTGTTGACCTCATAATGAGGCAGAACATTTGAATTGATCATATAGACACATGTTTAATACCTGACTATTATTATGTTACATTCTAGGTATCATTAGAAACATGTAAGAAATTCAAACAATAATAACCTTTCAAAATGCTAAAGAACCATGACAGAATAAATGGTTGAAATTCAAATTAAATTCTTTCACACCAATACTAATAGGGAAACAACGTTTTTAAAACTTATACTTCTCCCTTCTGACAGGTACTAGGTTGGACCAGTACTTATACTCCCAGGTAGAATCAAACTCATAATACACAACCTTCAAATCTATAATCAATGAACACAAACAATGAACCATGACACTTATTTTAAAGTAAATGGTTATGAACTATATATCTTCACTCTTATCACATATGACCTTCTCAATACACTTAAAATTCAACAATGTCAGGCCATCATTGATTTATTCTAAAACAAGACATGATGTTATTATAGAAGGTTTTTTATGCTTTTTTATCAAAGGTAGGTCAAAGGCAAGGTCAAGATCAAGTGCATAATGAAGAGGTCCATCCACTTAAGCAACTGTCCAAATATTCAAGCAATCCAATGAAGCACAAAGAAGTTATAGCAGATTAATAAAAAGGTGAAGCTGCCTGATGCTGCTTTTATTCCTCAAAAGTAGGTCAAAGGTCCAAGTCAAGGTCACAAGTTCAACTGCATGATGTAAAGGTCCATCCACTTAAGCAACTGTTAAATATTGAAGCAATCCCATGAAGAACATAGAAGTTATTAGCATATTTAAAAAAAAAAAAAAAAAAAAAAAAAAAAAAAAAAAAAAAAAAAGGTCAACCTAAGCCCGCTCGGACATTATCACTTTAAAGGATGGAATTTTTCATTGAAAAATCCAAATATGTTTGTTCACTGTTCTATATAAAAAAAAAGATTCAAGTAAATCCCTTTGATAGTTTTTAAGCTTTGCTCCAGACTAAAGTTCATGATCACTAAAATAAACAAGGGACCATAACTATATTATTATACAATCCAATTTAACATGTTGATGATATGCACAATTAGACTTGGTATTGATCAATCCCAGAAAATTTCATTCAATCAAGTCAGGGGTTTGGGAGATTTATAAAGTGTGGAGAAGAATGAATGAATATATATATATTGCTAAAAATACAAAGGGCTATAACTCTGAAATAAATCATCACACCCAAAATGCCACAAATATGTACAACTATACTTGACGCTGATCAATCCTGTGAAGTTTCATTCAAGTGTCAGGGGCTTTGAAGATGAAGTGCAGACAAGGTTGCACAACAATACGAAGGGCTATAACTCTGTGATAAATCATCCCACCTAAACTTCATGATGATTTGCACTAATCGACTTGATACTGACCAATACTCTGAAATTTCATCCACTATGAGCCAGGGGTTTTTGAAAGGAAGTATGTACAAGACTTCATCAATAATACAAAGGTCCGTAACTCTGTCACAATTCATCCAAACCAAGCGTGTTGATGATAATTATGTAGACTATTATCAGAATTATCTAGACTTAATACTCATCAATCCTGTGAAGTTTCCAAAAAATTCTAGCCAGGGGTTTTGGTGATGCAGAGGGGACAAAATTGTATTTACAGACAGATGGATAGACAAGCTGATTCCAGTACATGTATACCCCCCACCCTCTTAACCCTTTCCCTCATATAGACTCATTTTGACGCCCTCAGTAGGTATCACATAAAGCCTGATCTGCAGAAAACCACAGTTAAACCTTACCAAATTTAATTACAAAATCCTCATTTCCAGACCACTGAGGAGCAGCGAACAGCATAAATCCTGATCAGCCTGCGAGTTACTCGCAGGCTGATCTGGTTTTATGCTGTTCGCATAGGTCTTTTCATGGTGTCCTCTATGAGGGAAAGGGTTAACAGTGCCACTCCCAGTTTCTTTTTAATTAGCACACACCAATACCTCAAGCAAGCCTACTTCAATCCTGTAGATCCTATTACAGAAATTTACGATCTTGATTAATTTCCCTGCAGTGGAATTGTAAGATATTAAAGATATTGATTCCAGTATTTTCCAGGGCAAGTAAGGTTTTAATTATACATATAATTATATATTTGTAACAGTATGAAATGTGCGTCTCATAATAATTATCTCATTTAATGTCTTATATTCGTGCCATGCCAGTATATACTAAATCATAATGAAAATAAACCAGATATAATTCAAAGAATACCAGAAACAATTTCTGTTTAAATTCTTAAAAAAATGCCACTTACATAGCCATATATGAAAGTGAATGTGATAAACTGCCAGCTAAAACCATAGACTATCTTGCTTTTTTTTTTTTCCACTTGATCAAGACATCTGTAAAGTATCACTAAAGTTTTAAAATACTGCAAGTCATTTGGTTACCATGGTAACTATATAGTAACACCTGAGGTAGTTTATAAAATGATGAGTTTTAGAAATCCAATATTGATCCATTCATATCCAAAGACCCCAAAGCACTTCTGACTCAATTAGATAAAATTCATCTGGGTAAGATTACTTGTTTCATCATTATTTCTCCAATTGATTTTTCACTGCCTCACCATATGCCACACCTGCCCTTATGATACAAGAACAGCAGCTCATCGTACTGTCAGAATCTTATAAACAGTATCTTACTAAATACTGCTGTACACAAGGGCAGATTATGTACAGCAACATATAAGGCGCACCTTAATTTTCAGGGTGGCTTAATTGCAAGAAAAAAAAAATCAAAAACCTTTTTGCACGGAAGAAAAAGGTATTATCTGAACAAGTTTCATGGTTCAAAGTGTAAAAAATGTCTCAGAAGAATTCAATCATTACAGCCATTACTTAATTTTACTTTACTTTACTTACTGTACTGGAACAAACTCTATACTTTTAATTTTCAAATTCATAAAAAAACATAATACATGTACCAAGAGAAAAATATTTCTTTCGAGAATCAAATACAGTATACAAATACAATATTAATTTTGTTTAACATAAAACATGATAATACATTAAACAAACAGCATGCAATGCCCTAGTAAAAAAAGAAAAGAAAAGAGCTTTCATAAGTCTGTGCACATGTTAATTTAAATTGTTTTAGTAGAAAAACAAGAGGGCCATGATTAGGGATGAGCACCGGTACTTGGGAACCGGTTATTCCCGGTTCCACGATGTCCCGGATACTCGGTATCGTTTCATTTTGTTGGAACCGGTTCCTCCAAACGATTCCTAGACCTTTTCTTACGCATTTGACTTCCATATAACAGTTTCAATGAAACTACAAAATTATTCAAACGTCGCTACAGTTGTATGGATTATACCGCTACTTTCGTTTTCCGAGCTTTCTCGGGGCATTGAGCATTGAGTGAATGCATTCATCCCTCTCGAGGGTCAATGACATCACCCGAAAACTGGTCGCGCGGGATTATTCAAACATGCCGGGCAACAGAGTAAAGACGGCCAAGGCTTGGCGTTATTTTGAAGATCTGGGCGGCGAAGGCCGCTGCAACATCTGCAAAAAGTTAATTAAGGCCAAGGGAGGGACCACTTACAATTTGATTAAACATTTGATCACAGTTCATAGGGATCAGGTCAAGTTAAACGACGTGAATCCGTCCAAGGTGAATACAGTGTGAACTTCATCCAATCCAGTTCAATGAATTTTCCAAAATGTCTAATAATGCTATTTTTAGACGGGCTGCTATTTGGAAAGCCAATCAGATGTGAATAATGTAATTTATTTGAATATCCGGGTCACAATCTGAAGGTCAAACGGTTGTTTTGACCCTGAATACTCTTCAAAAAGGAGAACACTGTGTACTATTCGGATAAACATATTTTCAGATAAACATTACTAAATTCCAGTAGTAAAGTATTATTCTAGTGCACCCAATGGTGAGTAATTTCATATGATGTTTATTTAGACGATCTGGAAGAGGTTGTTTGACATTTCTTAATTATGTTTTCAAAACAATGACACTTAGATCTAGAGAAAACGACTTCCATTTGCAATGTTTAGCTTTATGTATTCTCCAATTTCCATTGGCTTTAGTTCTTTTTGGCTATTTAATTCCATGTAGTAGTTTTAAAATAACAATTTGTTATTTCTTAAATATTATATACTGCAGGTATTCCCTCCATCCAATGAGTCTGTCCCCAGCACCATGACTGTCGATACATACATTGTTACTTTTTATTCATATGCAACTTAATGCAAGTTAGCCTTTAAGTTAGGTAATCACTTTGTCTTCTTGGGACATTTTTCCCATTGACTTGTAACATACATTGTTACTTTTTATTCATATGCAAGAGAGGTAATCACTTTGTTAGTCCAACAATTTGTAAACTATTTCTGTTAGTACGCATAAATTCAAAATTCTAATCCAAGCAAAATTATTTATTTAGTATTCTGAATTGGAAATGTAACATATTGGAAGAATTAATTTACTGACACATTTCACATTTCGATTCATGCATTACACCCTTTTTACCTCAAGAGTTATATGTTTAGTATTGTTTATAGATTATGATTTGTGAAAATTGTGACGCCATTAAATGGAAGAATATAACTTGTAATAGAGTTGTTTTAATTTTTTTATTAAACCCCACACTATTGATTAATCTTAGGTCTTAATACATGGTACTGGTAATTGGAATCGGAATCGTTAGGAATCGGAATCGGTTAAAAAGTATCGAGTCGGTATCGGAATCAGTTAATTTCTAACGATACTCATCCCTAGCCATGATGGCCCTGAATTGCTCACCTGAGTATAAATAAGGAAAATATGTTGCATTTTCCATATTGACCTACTTTTTGACCCCACTTCAAACCAAACATTCCCAACATGTTTCATAAAGATTGGGCCAAAATGTGGCCTCTAGAGTGTTAACATTTTTTTTCTAAGATTGACCTCGTGACCTACTTTATGATCCCACATGACCAAAGTTCAAACTTGTCCAAGATTTTATGGAGACAAACATTATGACCAAGTTTCATAAAGATTGGGCAAAAATGTGGCCTCTAGTGTGTTAACCAGGTTTTCTAATATTTGACCTCATGACCTACTTTTTGACCTCACATGACCCAAATTCAAGCTTGTCCAAGATTTTATGGAGACAAACATTCTGACCAAGATTCATGCAGATCGGGCTAAAAATATTGCCTCTATAGTGTTAACAAGCCAAATTGCTGAAGACACACGTCGCACGATAGACACCGGGTGATCACAAAAGCTCACCTTGAGTACGTTGTGCTCAGGTGAGCTTTAAAAAGGCCATAATTTGTATCAAATTTAATTTGCTCAAAAGTTATCTTATTTGTATGTTTAATGCCACTTAAGATCACAGTGAAATATTAAATTAACAAGTAACTGGTGTTGTATGCAACACATAAAGTCCCCTACCGGCTCCACCTTGACTCAATATGGTAATCAATCCCATTTTTTGCCATATTTTCACTATTTCCGTTACCATAGCAACCACAATTTTAGTCGAAGAACAAAAATAAAATGACGTGCATAATCTACACATTGCCATCTAGTCATATAGCAAGTTTCATCAAGTTAGCTTGCTTAGTTATCGCGGGATCCCATTTTTGCCATATTTTCACTATTTCCGTTACCATAGCAACCACAATTTTAGTCGAGGAACAAAAATAAAATGATGTGCATAATCTACACATTGCCATCTAGTCATATAGCAAGTTTCATCAAGTTAGCTTGCTTAGTTATCGGGGGATCCCATTTTTGCCATATTTTCACTATTTCCGTTACCATAGCAACCACAATTTTAGTTGAAGAACAAAAATAAAATGACATGCATAATCTACACATTGCCATCTAGTCATATAGCAAGTTTCATCAAGTTAGCTTGCTTAGTTATCGCGGGATCCCATTTTTGCCATATTTTCACTATTTCCGTTACCATAGCAACCACAATTTTAGTCGAAGAACAAAAATAAAATGATGTGCATTATCTACACATTGCCATCTAGTCATATACCAAGTTTCATTAAGTTAGCTTGCTTAGTTATTAAGTTATCGCGGGATCCAGATTTGAGCGGACAGACGGACGGACGGACGGACAGACGGACGGACAGACGGAGGGCAAACCTATAGTCCCCTCCGGTGTGAACACCGGTAGGGGACTAATAAGCATAGCCAGATACTAAGATATATGCATCCTAGAAAATTAAAGGCAAAATTTTAACAAAATTTACTTGCACGCAAACCTTAATAAAATTATTTCAGTTCTAAAAAGGCCATCATTTACAATAAATTCAGTCAACCTTTATCTAACTTGATGATCTGATGCCCCTGAATACTGATGCCCCTGAATAATAAGCATGATAGTACAGTCAAACCTGTATTAAGCGGTCACGCTGGTCAGTCAAGGGAACAAGAGAAAGTGACCAAATAACAGAGATGACAGCTAAATAATGGTTAAACATATAACATAATGCTAAAGTTTGGTAATATTAAAACTGACTGCTAAATGCAGGTTGGCCGCTTAATACAGGTGGTCGCTACTACACATTCAACTGTATGTTGCTTGCAAAACTTTAACCAAAAATGTTGCTTGCAAAATCTTTACCAAATTTCTCAGTTCAAAAAGGGCCATTATTGGCATTAAATTTGGTCAAGAATTATCTTACTTGTAATGCCCTTAGTAAAGTTTTAAATCAATAAGCATATTGGTTACTAAGATATATACTGTAATACAGAATAGTAACTTGCAAGCAAGACCTTAACCAAGGTGTGACGCCAATGCCAGGGTGAGTAGAATAACTTGACATAGTCTGTATAGTCAAGCTAAAAACACAACAAACAACAACAACAAAGACTTACCTCTCCTTGCCTAAGTGGATTGTCTATCTGACAGGCCACTTTCATGGCCTCCTGGTACAGACAGGCCTTGTAGAGAGCCTGGGCGTAGTGAAGCTTGTACTCCTCCACCTCAGGGTGCATCATGGACAACTGTTCATAGCAGTCTGAGGCGTTGACAAAATCCTGCATCTGGAAGTAGCAGTAGCCGAGCAAGGACAGCGCTGCACGAGACTGAAACAAATTTATATTTATATATCGCCCTGAAAAAGACCTTGGTGAATGTAAAAATACAGAAGATCAGCCTAACATACTGTTGTTGTGTAGATCATGAGTGATAACATTCTATTATAATTTTAAATAATTGTTTATCCTTAAGTAAAAACAAGAGGGCCATGAACACCCTGTAATTGTTCACATGAGGACCAGATATTAGTGGGAGGAAAAGAAACAGCAAATATGATATTATGAATAATGGGCTCTGCCCCCTGCCAGCCATATTTTAGATGGATCCAAATAATTTTAACAGTCTTGATAGAGAGTGACCCAAGGAAAATCTGTTCTAAAAAAATTGGAATGCAGCAAGAAGATTTTTCAAATATGAACTATTAACATATAAGGAAAACAGGCTTTGACCTCTAGCTGCCATGTTTTTCAACTGATCTAATTATTATTTTTTTTCAATCTTGGCAGCAAATCACCCAAGAAACATCTGTACCAAAAATATTTTAAAATTCAGTTAGTGCTTTTGAAGGAGGAGATTTTTGAAGTTTTCACATTTTTTCCCCTTTTAGTTGCCATGGCAACCAGATTTTGGAATGGAATTTAGTTCTTTGAACAACTTTGGAAGAAGACCACCCAAAGAATATTCCTGTTAAGTTTTTTTGAAAATTGGCCAGTAATTTTGGAGGAGATGTCGTCTAAGTTATGTTGACACCGGATGCCAGACATTCATCAATCACAATAGCTCACCTTTGGAAAAGGTTAGCTAAAAATATAAAATGTATACAACATATGCACCACAGTTTCTTGCATTAGACATTAACTTACCCTCTGGTGGGTCTGAAGCTGGTTGTTTAGTAGTTGAACCGCTTCTCCATACCGTTGGTCTCGAATCTAATATGAAAGAGACAAGTAACAAAAATAATAGGATAAAACAAAATTTTAATCTAGTACTGTATAATCATTAATTTTCATGGGGGACTAATTTCTTTCAATTTCGTAGAAGGCTTTATCCATGAATATTAATCCACACAAAAAGTGTTCATTTAGAAGACCTTATGTTTAGATCATGAATCCACATTATGTCACTGTACCCACAAAATTGACGTGATTATCTGGATTCTATATGAAATTTAATGTCATAATATAATGTTATAAAGACATAACAGTGAGTTATAAATACAATAAACATAAAATGAGATAAACGTTTATTGTTATTCAGTAATTATTGATGTAAGCAGGGTTTTCCTTAAGAATAAGAGCAAAAGACTTATTTTAAATTGTAGGAGGCAGGGAGCTAGAGGTTCCCTGTTGTTGTTTTTAAATTATTCCCATTGTTTTTACAATTTGACAAATTTGAGCCAGCCTGGAAAAACTGAATGGCCGTGTTTGTTGTTAATCAATGAAGATGCTCAAATCATCTTCATAAAATTTTCTTATTGGTAACCCTTTTTGATAAATCACAATTTTTCAGGGAATGGCTATGAAAATAAAGCCATTATATCGGGCAGCACGAAATACCCAAATATACCCAAATACACCCAAATATACCCAAATACTCTGTTTCTATATCACAATACACTAAAAGCAATATGTATGATGGTGATTTAGTCGTATATTACAATATTTAAAAAAAAATATAACCAAAGGGTGATTTTATTGCTCAAAATTCATGTCGATCTATACTCCGACTTCGAGTCTATGTATGGTGTATACACCAATGGACCCTATCCCAAATATACCCAAATACTCTATTTCTATACCACAATACACATGAAGGATTGTTGTTAATTGTAGTTGGATTGATATCATGCAATATCTGTACAAATTACAACCAAAATATGACTTAATACCTGGAGTTGGATTGGGTATCCGCAAATTAAACAGACCGGTGTTAGGTGGTCGGTAGACTTATGTTCAACTGATTAATTAAGCAATTAAGTCATATTTTGGTTGTAATTTTGTACAGATATTGCATGATATCAATCCAACTACAATTAACAACAATCCTTCATGTGTATTGTGGTATAGAAATAGAGTATTTGGGTATATTTGGGTCAGGGTCCATTGGTGTATACACCATACATAGACTCGAAGTATAGATCAACATAATTTTGAGCAATAAAATCACCCTTTGGTTATATATTTTTTTAAATATTGCATATATACGACTAAATCACCATCATACATATTTCTTTAAGTGTATTGTGATATAGAAACAGAGTATTTGGGTGTATTTGGGAGTATTTGGGTATTTCGTGCTGCCGATTATATCTGAATGACGTGACAGTGACTGCTTATTTCCTTAAATTTCAAATATCCTTGTGATACCTGGGGCTAAAAAGTTAGTGTCAAACACAAGGCAGTTAGTTTTATTTTGTGAAGTTTCCTTTTTTACGAGTTCTATGAATATTTTTTGAATTCAAAGGCATTCATATATCATACAGCGCACAAATTGCATGCTATGTTCCATTGATTAAACAAAATGCCACAATAAAACATTCTGATTTTTTCATCAGAAAAAGGCACGAAGCAACATTAAATCTCTGGACAAACTGTAATGGCAACGTAAGTCCCAGTGACTTACCATTCCATATATTGTAGAGGTATACTCTCCTTCTTTTATTTCAAGGTTTGCCATTACGTATGATTAATGTGGCTTTGAAATAAAATACAGAAAACGATTCAATTCCAATTATTAAGAATGACAGCTATGTCGTTGTCAGGAATGCTATTCAAAATACGCATGCGCACTTAGAGAAGATTGTTTAAGGGAGACTACTCATGTTGTCACATTTCAGGTGCTTTAATGTTTTAGAAAGGAGGTCTAAACTCGTCATAATAAAATGAGTTTGCTTGACCAGCCTGGCTTGACTAAGATCTCTAATTGATAATTATCCAATAATCAATTATCGACCATATAATAAAAAGACTGTTATAACCTTTATGTTGAAATGGACTTTTTGACCCGATATTGGTGGATCCAGAATTTTTCATTGGGTGCTCAAAATATGATTAGTTCTGACTGAACTGAGTATCCGGGGGAACTCCCCCGCTAATTTTTAAATGAAAGCAGTGAAATAGTGCATTATTGTGATTTTTTTTCTCAAGCGTACGTACCATGCCTAGGAAATATTCTGCATGAAATCATCAAACATGGAAACATATGAAGATAAACATTTTGGATTACTGATTTGGTTAAATTAAAGATTGTGGATCGAATTATAATAGGCTGCGAATATTAAAGCTCGCTAAATCATTTACTTATACTTAGTTTACGAACAAAGGGCTGGGTTGAAAGTGTATACGTGAAGATCAAGTTCATGCAATCAATTTTAGACCTACAAAACAATTGCTTAATAGCCTAGGTTTTCCATGCAATGCTCTCAGAAAATGTGTCTAGAATCAGAAATCTCTGCTATAATAACACAAACAATTATGGTTGAACCTGGGTATCACCATATGTTTCCAACCACACGACCAGATTAACGATCTACCCATTAAGCAGCTTAAAATGTTCGCAGATCATCGTTAGAAAAAAAGAAAGAAAAAAGCTCTCCTTCGTTTATGTTGGTGAACTTTTTTTTTTCTGACATATATATATATAATTATATTTATAGAATACCTTAATCCAGAAGATTCAGAAATTTTATTCGACTTAAACTTTACAGTTTTTCGTCTTACAAATGCATACAATTAATATAACAAAGAGCACGTGACATTTTAATAATCTCAAAAAAAAATAATGTACAAAATATTCACTCATTCATACACGCAGAACAGTAATTAAAGAGTATTGAAAACTATTAATTGAGGATGTCTTAAATTCAACAGGTCCTCTTTATATCTATGAGAAATAGAACCTGATTCTCTACTGTGAATAAAAATATAATAAATTTAAACATCTATATATTGATATTTGTTATTCAACGTTCAAAAAATCTTTACGTATAACGTTAGCCTTATATATGTATTTACTCAGCTTAACTAACATATTAATATTATCTGACTTCAGAAATTCAATAAATTTATGCATACTTGGGTTTTCTATATAATATTTAGGAATGATTGTCTTCTTACATCTGAGTACTTATTACAAATAAAAAAAATGGTATTCGTCTTCTATATCCCCTGTATTACAAATTTGGCAATATCTCTCACTTCTTTCAATCCCATCTATTAAGTATCTTGCAGTCTCTATTCTTAAACAGTGTGCAGAAATTTTCAATCTTATATTTCTGCTTAAAAATTTGAATTTAATACTTCTTCAAATACATATCCATTTGATAGAGAGGCTGCAGCTTTTCATACAAAGTAAGTATCCTATTATTTGATAAATCAGCATGCCAAGACTGTATAAAAGTACCAATTAAACGTTGTTTGAAAACTGTAAGAAATTGCGGGAATAACTGAATGTGGGTCGTTCCAAACATTTGAAAAACCGTGTTCATTTAGAATCTCTTTCACTCTTTTAAGCCAGTTATGTTGACCTTCATTTTAATCATTCACAAGCATGTTATATACTGTTTTAATAATAATATTTTCCGATTGTATCAACTAAAACCAATATTTGATAATATTAACGTATCTTACAATATACAGTGGATAACGAGCTAGTTAACCATATACTGCAGCACCACTATTTGAAGATTTTACACCTAATATCAATTTACAAAATTTTTAATGAATTCTTTCCAATTCTTTGTTTCTACAAAAAAAACACAAAAAAACAACAACAACAAAATCAACAACAAAAAAAAACAACAACAAAAAAACAAAAAAACATAACACACTACCATAATTAAAATAGAACCTACAAACGAATCGAACAGTTGTAGTGATAACTTAGGTTTTAAATCATATTTATAAATATTGTAACTCAGAACACTCATTACTTTTAATGCTTTCCCACATAACACTTCCTGATCTAATGTTAAACTACCTGTGTAATTTAATGTAATACTAAGATAATTGAAATTATCTACAACTTTTTACCTTTTTCCATTATAAAACCACTCTTCTAGAGGTTTAGTTCTACCTTTTCTCCTGAAAACCATTACTTTTGTCTTCTCAGTATTTACTTCTAAGCCCTAGTAATTACAATATTCGTTAAGTTTATCTAAATTTTGTTGCAAATTCTGAATTCTATTCCCAATTAAAACCATATCATCTGCAAATAATAACAGCATTATTGACAAAACTTCAGATCTCATAGAATACCCGGTATCTCCTGTTTTCTGACAAATAAGCTCGGCAAGTATAGCTAGGTTACATAGAACGGGAAAAGCTTTTTTTCTGTTATAACCCCGAATCAGGTGCTTGATGTACCACGTGACACAATCAGTAACATGACGTCTTCACCAGTCCCGGGTAGCTCATGCGCGAAGAGTGAATGTGATCAGTACTGTTCGTATAGAACTTTTAAAGGGTTACTTAATTATAGTCCGTTACATAATCCCATGCATAATTTGGAATTCGTCCCCGAATATATAGTACAGAGAACACATTGCTATTTTCCAGACGAACTCAAAAGCTGTATAAATATACTGGAGAACTATACTGTATCTGTCCCACGTTGGGCACCAAATGTAACCAGGTGAGAAAAATGTACAGCCAGACCGAGGCTAGAACATAGGACCCCTCGCTTACAGTACTCTACCGACGGAGCAACCGAACCGCCTACATAAATCACTCACCAATAAAGGTTACTTATAGGCCGTTACATTAATATAGGCCGTATACCGTTCGTAACGCTTTATCCTGTGATGCAGAAATTAAATTGCATTTGATGAACATGCGTCTATACAAAGGTATTGATATGGTTATAGACACAGTTTTAAATTGAAGTCATAATAAATGAACATCTGCAAACAAGCTGCTTTAAAATCGAGCGCCGGAGTGCTGCGACAAACCAATGTTTATTAATCACCCGAGAAGTGGCTGATGATGTTAGAAACTTTATTATTATTATTTTAAAATCTAATGCTTTGATGATAATTCTCATTAATGTGCTTCAACAAAGTATTAGGCAAAGCCAATTAAATAGCGATCATCGATTTGTGCAATAATCAGTAGAGGGCTCGGTTTTATGCTCTGATCAATAGCTGTTATACAGTTAACCAATACATCTGTCTTTGTCAATAACGTTACGAAAAAATTATGGCAAGAATTTGCATTATTACTTTGCTTCACGTAAACCTAGATGCGAGGATTGGTTATGATATTGACGTAAAAGACTCACTCAATGGAGCGGTTTATTTTCTCCAGGTTTACCTTCAGCTTTTCACAATGTGCAAATAATCTTGCATATCGACTTTCCGTGTTAAATTGTCGTAAAACTATGTCAAATTCTGTATGTCATTGTAATGAAATGTATATTTTCAAAAATCACTAGAACGTACATTTTATTTGTTGTCATCATTCGTTTTATAGCGCCATGCATGTATGAATTATATAAGCGGATGGATAAATAAATCATTAATGTGTTTGTTTTCATATTTACATGCACACATTAGATATCAACTGATACATTATTAGATGTATTTTATACAGGTCTAATTCAATTTCATGACAGTAAGTCTATGAATATTTCATTGTTTTGTCCTTTAGTATATATTTTGCTTAATTAACACCACCTTAATCATCATTACCTTTATACTGAGGCCTTAACTTTTTCAGTGCAATTCTGTTATGCGACATTCAGAATATGGAAAACGTTTGTGTCAGATTGGAAGAACGTATCAAAACACTTCTCTTAGACGCACAATAAGATCTGTTTTGGGCTGAAGGTTAATCGAAAAGTATTTACTAGTATATAGAAAGTTTCACCGTATCCGTATGCGGGCGGAGCGGTGGCTCAGTGGTAACGCGCTGCCAGGGGTCTGGGGTTCAAATCTGAAAAGTTTCCGGGACACTTTTAAGTGTTCCCCGCCTAATTAGAAACCTAGCACTGGTTCATCCAAAGAGCGGTAAAGGGGCTTCGCGCGTATCGATGCTATACACTGGGCACATTAAAAGAACCAGGAGGTCTATTCGAAACATGTTAGGGTAGCGCACCCTATGCCCCTTGTAACCTCATCTGTCTAGAGGTGTAAAGGGATGGCAACCCTGACAGAAAAAGTCCAAGAGAACCGAAGTCAGAGGTGCTGGGCCTTAAAGGCATTCTCTGTCAAAAACCGCAACATCATGCCCAAAACGCCTGAGCGCGAACGCAAACAACAACCATATCCGTATGATGGCGCCTCATTTCCGCCGATTGCGGAGATAGTTAGTATGTAAGCTTATTTTGACTTCCGAACATATAAACGATCTTCATTTATTAATTTAATCCCCATCGACGCCAATGTCTTTTTAATTTTTATTATTTATTATTATATTTCCTTGTTTATTAATAGTTTTCGTTTATATTACGTGGATGACCGGTCTCAGTGGATTGGTATTTACAGAGTCCTTCTCCGTAACCGGAGGTCGTGGGTTCGATCCCGAACCGCGATTTACTGTTATATGTAACTGGGTGTGGTATCTTGTCATATGTCTACGGCGTCAAATGGCCTTAATTAGGGATGGGAAGGGCCAGAAGTGTTCACGAGGACTGTTTCGTTGAGGAGTATTTTTCGTCGAACTCGTGAAAGACTTTATTCATCAATACTACTCCCCACGAAAATTGCTAATTCAGTTAACCACACAATTTCTAGAGCATGAATCCATGAATATATGCATGCTCCCAAGAAATAGACCTTAATACAGATTCCGCGAAATTTAATGTCAACGGAAATCAATAATTTTACAGTTTTCTTACATGGATTTTTATAGTATTACTAGTGCTAGACACTTGCAACTAATACTGTATGATGAATTTAACTTAACATGACGTTAGTTCGATACCTCAACATCTGTTGAAGTCCTGAATGCCCCCGAGACATCCGACTGCGGATCGGAAGGTTGTGGGTTTGTACCCCATTTAGGGCAAGGATTTTTCATGACCTCCTCAGGTGCAAACTACTGGTTCAACCTTCAACCCAGGAACCGTCGAGAGGGATTAGTATAAGTTGCAAGAATTTGTTTCCCAGTCGACGTTAAAAAAACAACAACAACTTCACAGGAGGGAAATAGGCAGACGTTGAGGAGAGAAAATCAGAAATTTTGGGCTTCGAGATTGAATAACAGCCTGCAACATTTAAAACTATATAATTCGAAGGGTGAGAGCGAAACTGGGCTAAGTGTTTATATATTTATATGCACTAAGCCTAGTTTCGCTCTCACCCCTCGATATGATATACATGTCTGATACTCATCTGGGCAGCGCTATGTTCAGATATCGCCATTTGTTTGTTTTGTTTCATTATCCTCTCGATCTATCTGATAAATTGTAATGATCGCACATCAATTATAAATAGTGCTGAACATTTGATGTCATAATAATTGCTGATTATGATTGTATAACATTTAGAAGATAATTTATAATTAATGTTAAATAAATGTAGCCTTTTCATGTTGGTTGCATGCCCGTATCCGATAGTTACATGTACTAACTTCGTGCAAATAATTGGCGTTTCGGGAACATTGATAGAATTGATCTCCATATACAGATTTGGATACATAGTCAATACACATATAGGCATAAAATGGCACTGATAAGGGGCTTAATAATTTACTTCATGAATATGCATGTACATATGTATGACTTTAAGAATATTTATTTACAAGAATAAAAATTGTTTTGATATTTATATAATTTCATGTTACTTAAGGACGGATATTGTATACACGTTTTATTAGTTAATGTGCCCTATATTTACCCCCTTTTTAATTTCTTCTTTCATAAATGAAAATGTGTAACCTAGTATAATTCAACTAAAGATGAAAGTTGTGAAATGGCAATCTGACGTAGCTTCCTTGCACCTGATCCTTTTTCATATACATGTATGTTTATTTGTTTGTTGGGTTTAACGTCCCACCGACAGTATTTCAGTCATTTGGAGACGATGTCTACTTGAAACAGATATAGTGCTGCAATACTGCGGTATCACGCCATAGACATGTGGCATACCACACCCAGTCACATTATCCTGACACCGGGCCAACCGGTCCTGGAACTACCCTTATATGCTGAGCTCCAAGCAAGGGAGCTATAACAGTACCATTTTTTACGACTTTGGTGTGTCGCGGCCGGGGATCGAACCTACGATCTCCCGCTCCAGAGGCGGACTATCTAACCACTCGGCCACCGGGGACGGTTTTTCATATGTCAGAATGACAGTAATCTCGTAATGTCCAAACCTAGCGATAATCCCAGCATAAAACAAAATAATGTTTGATTAAGCAAATAAATTGGGTAAGCTTTAAAGTATGTTTATCTCTTCATCTTGAAGGCTATTCAGCTTTGTCATTGTCAGAATTGGCAAATGGCAAAATAAATAAATAAGTAAATGAATAAATAAATAAATAAATAAATAAATAAATAAAAACAAAAATTAAGACTTTCTGGGTCGGAGCACTGTAAATTAACATATTTTTCTTAATGGCCTAGTACTTTCAATATTCCATTCCGAGCCTAGTGATTTTTCTATATCTAAGTCAACCCCATCTCCAGTCAGTCCTCTGATTATTATAGTTTTCTGATATTGTAATTCTGCACATGTGATGATATTAGTTATCTATGATATCAAAATAAACAGGTGACCACACCTGTTTGTCTTGACCGCATTTACCTGCAAAGCACATTAACTAATGTGTGAATTAAAAGTTCCACATCAGGGAATCGTGACAGATGTGTTTTGTATGCATTTGATTTGCGCAAAAGCTTCGTGTCAGTCAAACTAATATAATTGCTTATGTATTGTCCTGGCTCTTTTACCACATTCTTCACGATAGCTAGTTCTAGATTCCATATCTATACATATTTACAATGATGGCATATCTCCAACAATTTCTGGCTATACTTTTTAATACTAAGACGGCTCGTTCACAGATGGTCATTGACTTAAAATTTGAATTTTAACTATCTTTGTGTATTACGTCTATCAATCCCCTTCTACAGACGCACGATACCCAATAGATTGATTGATTGATCAATGATTGATTCACTCTTTGCGCATGCGTTCACTCCACAGACTGAACCTACGAAATCGCTACCGGAACTGGTGAAGACGCCACGTTGCGGAACGTGCCACGTGGTACCGCAAGCACCTGCTTCGGGGATACCGTATTCTATATTTTACCGATTTCCCTGAAGTGGGCGTTTGTGAAATTACCGTATTCCTGTGCAATGTGACCAACACGTGCCAAATTTATTTGTCAGGAAAGTCCATACTAACCTTAAGTAGTAAGAGTAGAAGATACTTTTTATTATTATTTCTACCCATCATTTGTGAACGAACTGCACCGAGTAAGATAGTTTGCATTTTCGTTTTACAAATAAAATGTAGGTAGGTCGGGGAAACATACCTAAGGACATAAAAAATGCATCACCTGGGAAAAGTGTGAAATACTTTTTTTTTTTTTTTTTTTAAATATTGATTACTATTAGGAATGTAATGGGACACATTGTAGCAATATATTAGTCCATGTATTATGTCCAACATTTTAATATAAGTACGATCATCTATTACCCCTTGAAATTGAAAATGACGTGAAATATCAAGTTATACATCGAACTTTTTTTAATGTCCCTGAGTATGTATTTAAACGTTGCAAGATTTGCTGTAAAGCATTGAATCTAAGAGCATATGTTATAAAGTAAGTTTTTCTTTTATATATATATATGAAAATCCTGATTTGCAATATATTGTTTCAAGTATATAATTTAAATCTTTCACGCATATAAATATATATGTATATATAAATGTATGTGTCAGTTTAACTATTGTGTTAAAACTAGACGTATATATAAATGTATGTGTCAGTTTAACTATTGTGTTAAAGCTAGACGTATATATAAATGTATGTGTCAGTTTAACTATTTTGTTAAAGTTAGAAGTATATATAAATGTATGTGTCAGTTTAACTATTTTGTTAAAGTTAGAAGTATATATAAATGTATGTGTCAGTTTAACTATTTTGTTAAAGCTAGAAGTAAATATAAATGTATGTGTCAGCTTAACTATTGTGTTAAAGTTAGAAGTATATATAAATGTATCTGTCAGTTTAACTATTGTGTTAAAGCTAGAAGTATATATAAATGTATGTGTCAGTTTAACTATTGTGTTAAAGCTAGAAGTATATATAAATGTATGTGTCAGCTGAACTATTGTGTTAAAGCTAGAAGTATATATAAATGTATGTGTCAGCTTAACTATTGTGTTAAAGCTAGACGTATATATAAATGTATGTGTCAGCTTAACTATTGTGTTAAAGCTAGAATATATATAAATGTATTGTCAGTTTAACTATTGTGTTAAAGCTAGAGTAATATAAATGTATGTGTCAGCTTAACTTTGTGTTAAGCTAGAGTATATATAAATGTATGTGTCAGCTTAACTATTGTTTAAAGTTAGACGTATATATAATGTATTGTCAGCTTAACTATTGTTAAAGTAGAATATAATAATGTATTGTCAGCTTAACTATTTTGTTAAAGTAGAAGTATATATAAATGTATTGTCAGTTTACTATTTTGTTAAAGCTAGAGTAATATAAATGTATGTGTCAGCTTAACTATTTGTTAAAGTAGACGTATATATAAATGTATTGTCAGCTTAACTATTTGTTAAAGTTAGACGTATATATAAATGTATTGTCAGTTAACTATTTGTTAAAGTAGACGTATATATAAATGTATGTGTCAGTTTAACTATTGTGTTAAAGCTAGAAGTATATATAAATGTATTGTCAGTTAACTATTGTTAAAGCTAGAGTATATATAAATGTATTGTCAGTTTAACTATTGTGTTAAGTAGAGTATATAAATGTATGTTCAGCTTAACTATTTGTTAAGTAGACGTATATATAAATGTATTGTCAGTTAACTATTGGTTAAAGTAGAGATATATAAATGTATTGTCAGTTTAACTATTGTGTTAAAGCTAGAATATATAAATGTATCTGTCAGTTTAACTATTGTGTTAAAGTAGAGATATATAAATGTATTGTCAGTTAACTATTTGTTAAAGTTAGACGTATATATAAATGTATTGTCAGCTTAACTATTTTGTTAAAGTAGACGTATATATAAATGTATCTGTCAGTTAACTATTTGTTAAAGTTAGAGTATATATAAATGTATTGTCAGTTTAACTATTTGTTAAAGCTAGAATATATAAATGTATTTAACTATTTGTGTTAAAGCTAGACGTATATATAAATGTATCTGTCAGTTTAACTATTGTGTTAAAGTTAGACGTATATATAAATGTATCTGTCAGTTTAACTATTGTGTTAAAGCTAGACGTATATATAAATGTATGTGTCAGCTTAACTATTTTGTTAAAGTTAGAAGTATATATAAATGTATGTGTCAGCTTAACTGTTGTGTTAAAGCTAGACATATATATAAATGTATGTGTCAGCTTAACTATTTTGTTAAAGTTAGACGTATATATAAATGTATCTGTCAGCTTAACTATTGTGTTAAAGCTAGAAATATATATAAATGTATGTGTCAGCTTAACTATTGTGTTAAAGCTAGAAGTATATATAAATGTATGTGTCAGCTTAACTATTGTGTTAAAGTTAGACGTATATATAAATGTATGTGTCAGCTTAACTATTTTGTTAAAGTTAGACGTATATATAAATGTATGTGTCAGCTTAACTTTTGTGTTTAAGCTAGATGTATATATAAATGTATGTCAGTTTAACTATTGTGTTAAAGTTAGAAGTATATATAAATGTATGTCAGTTTAACTATTGTGTTAAAGCTAGAAGTATATATAAATGTATGTGTCAGTTTAACTATTGTGTTAAAGTTAGAAGTATATATAAATGTATGTCAGTTTAACTATTGTGTTTAAGCTAGATGTATATATAAATGTATGTGTCAGTTTAACTATTGTGTTAAAGTTAGAAGTATATATAAATGTATGTGTCAGTTTAACTATTGTGTTAAAGTTAGAAGTATATATAAATGTATCTGTCAGCTTAACTATTGCGTTAAAGTTAGACGTATATATAAATGTATCTGTCAGCTTAACTATTGCGTTAAAGCTAGAAGTATATATAAATGTATGTGTCAGCTTAACTATTGTGTTGATTAGACATGAAAAGCTTTTAAACAAAATGTTTTATTGGACGGCTTACAATACTGACCTCTCTCTCTCTCTCTCTCTTCTACCGTTTTGACCTTATAACCTAACCTGTTTAATAGGTCTATGATTTAAATCAAAAGGAAGCAAATCAAATCATGTATAAACATCATTAAGATAAAAACACCTACTGACTAATAACTTATTAAACATATTCAACCACACGCGAAACTATTCAAAACAAACACAAAACATATATATGATACCCCCAAACAATCACATAGAAAATTATCGCTCACTGAAAATTATTTCAATCACAACTTGACATTCGACTTCAATACCAATTTGCACATGCGCCAACGGAAGTTAAAACTCATTTTAATTGGACATATTAATATATACCCATGACTTAATTACAGATATATATATACAGTATGATTTAACCATACCCAATGTTTCTTGCGCCATGAATGCACTTACATGTATTATAAAGGTGAATGAGGGTGAATGACATTGTTATTGCCGATTTGCCAAATAAAATGGCTTAGTTTCAGCGAGTTCGTATAAATCTCAGCCTCCTTTCAATCAAAGTGGCATGCGCCTGTATAATTTAAACTTTTGTTTACACTAACCTTTAACATAATAGTAACATAGAAACACGCTAAATTGCTCGAAGCATTTGGTATATTGGGAAAAACCTCCAGAATAACATTTGTTTTGAGAAATCAAGTTCAAATTAAGTTTGTCATTAAATGAATTACACGAATTCTTATACTAAATGTTAAGTTTTTGTGTATGCTTGTTTATATAAAAAAGAAACAGCTAGGTTGCATCTTCTTCCCGCGTTTCACCTGTCTCTCTTCATAAACATTTCATTTCCTTGTGAGATGTTCCCGGTTCCATGAATAGGAGATAGAATATCTGCCCAAAGCTAGAGATGGATAGATATTGTATGCTTTTAGATGATATTGCGATATATTTTACTGTTTTGATGGTATTTCGATTATAATGTTTTGGGTGATTTTGCGATATTAACCACGATCTACATGTATTGTCAATGTATTTTTTACAAGAAAATATACTTATTATGCAAACTTACACATACTCTCTGACATTAAATATTAAACCAAAGAAGTGTCTGATTGCTTTATCATATACATATTTTTTTTTATTTTTTTTGCATTATGTCCGTATCCTTCCTGTAAAAAGGTGCCGTATTACAACTTTCTGTTAAATTGTATTGTATCTTCTATTGGCTGGCAATCACTTTCTGATGGCCATAAGATGACCCATAAGTGGGCTTCTGTGTTTTTGCTGAAGAGACAGCATAGGAAGAGATAGTTGTTGGATACAAGAGAGTCCGGGTGCGATACCCTAGCTCATTTTGCGAATAGACCCCTTGGTTCTTTTACTTGCCCGATGTTTAGTCCCGATACACAAGAGACACGGGTAGAACCAATACTGAGTACTCCGAGTTCCCATAGCAACCCTTTTTTGCCAAGTGCCAGGCAAGGCTGCATCTGGTACCAATTTTATACGTCTTTGGTTTGACGCGGTCGCCGGAGGAAATTTCTCCGGATGGGATTCGAACCCCAGACTTCCCGAACGCAAAGCGAACACTCTACCACTGAGCTATTACGAGCTATATGTGTGAATAAATGCGATACTTGATACATGTATTCCGATAATATCGCATATTACTAAACCCTGGTTCATAGGCCACAAGATCAAAACATTTAGGAATAAAGGTGCGTAAAGTACTTGAAAGCGCAGAAGCATACACTTATAAGGGATAAGTAATGGAATGCTTCCGAATCAAGATTTAAATGCCAGTTTGTTTGTTTGTTGTTGCTGTTTTCCAACCAGACACTGTGTATTTAAAAGTTTAATATCTACTGTTAAACAGATAATTGGATATAATCAAACAATTAATGATAGATTTTCAAATTGTCATGCTATAATAATGAATCTCTTTCAACATACGCGCATCGGATTTTGTACGCATTAAAAACACATCCTAATTCTGCCGATATAATGTATAACGTAAATATTTAATAACACGAAAACTGCATTAGCGCACAGCATCTAATTCAATCTGCTTATGACTGTGCCATTATAGCGTTCCAAACGTTTGTCTAACTTGCTGTTAACCATCGCTAACAGATTATATATTTTAGATACAGTCTCCTGTTTATACTTATATTTTGAGAAACAAGAGAGCTCCGCTCGTTGCCATAGTAAACAGAATTCTTGCCGAACATGATAAATGCTTAAGACTGCGCAATAAGACTATCGATTTCCTTTAAAAAGCTCATCTCGTTTGGTGACAATCATATGGTGGTTCTCTCTCCCAACCTGCAACACGTGCATAGATTGTCGTGCAGCCGATACCACCAGATGTCTTCTTCTTCTCGTAATTTATTTATCAGAGAGATATTTCGATTCGCTTACACACAGTATCTAAATTCTGAGCTGTTCAGAGGAGGTGCTCAAAACGTCGTAATTTTAGACCGTGCTCGCATCTGGATTGACACTACATCGAGAGTGAGGAATATTATATATGACACGTGATAATGTTTATTGATATATACAGTATATGAATTGTATTAGATAGCTGTGCCTTGATATTGATCAGATTTGGAAAGGAATATCATAGATTATAATTTATCAAGCTTATGGCTAACGGATTCAATGGAGTTTTTAAATGTGTCTAAAACTACCAGCAACAAAATCACTCACACATGTATATAGTTGGTTCGGACAGTAATACGTTTTCGGAGAGGGAAAAGGGCATGTAGACGTAACTTTACGTTTCCCTATGTTTATAATACATAATTGATTGTGTTATGGTATGCTCTTTCTAGTGAAAATATTTCAGGAAAATGTTACCATGGTAATAGAAAACGTCATAAATATACTAGTGTTAGACATTATGCTGGAGGAACAAGCTAATGGATTTTTTTCCTTTTATGTATGATTAAATGTCAGCAAATATTTCCGGTTTTGATAAAACACTATTGGGATACCGATTATTGTCATCAATGTAAACACTCAAAATCGAAACTTCACTAGGACAAAACAAAAACTCCAACGATACTTATTTGTAGAGCAATTAATCAATTATGACACTCATATTGAATCAATGATGCACTGGTGGTACTTGAAACCAAGAACGCAAGACGTATAGACACATAAGTGCGCCTTATTGGAACAAAATGTCCCGAGAAAAGAAGCCGGACATTGACCATCAAGGGACCGCATTTAAAGACGCTTTGACGCAAAGGACTGATAGTTCTACTAAAGTTAATCACAAAGCGGTTTACAGACTTAGTACGAGGCAGAATTCATTTGAAAAGGACGACTTAAACTGTGATTCGCACAAGCAAACTTATTCACCAGCTGCACGCGAACTAGGCAAACCTTATGAAAGTGAAAATGATGTTCCGCTTGAAAAAGTCAACGTTTCTAAAAAGGTACTCAAAAGACTTTGTGGTGAAAGTGACCTGGCTGCAGCTTCAGAGAAAGACATAGAAGAGGATAAAGAGAGGAACAGCAATTCTAATCATTCTGAGAGGGGAGCGAAAAAGCATGTGACTTACGCCGATGAAGCAGAGAACCATTGCAGTGATGGATGTGCTGCTCAGTATAACGAAAAGCCCTGCTTCTACCCGTCATACAGGCCCTTTAGTGGGGCCAGTGATAGGACAGGGGATCTTAACGATATCTTAGAGGAAGATGAAGATCAAGCAAACAGTAAGGCAGAAAAATCCTCCATAAAATCTCCGCTGCTGCTTCAGGGGGAATATTACGTGCGTACACAATGTGACCGACATTGCTGTTCAATAACCGGAATCACATCTTTCAAGGATGGACGAATCGTCATAGCTGATGAGAGTAACAAGAATATTAAAGTCATAAGCGCGACAGGTGATTACTTGTCTCATTTTGATATGCCATCCGAACCATGGGATGTTGACGTGACCAGTGCAAGTGACGTTGTTGTAACGTTTCCTAATGAAAAATGCATTAGAACCATCAGTATTGACAAAACAATTTCAACTATATCTGTTGTGAGAACCATAGAAACAGATAAAAAGTGTTTCGGGATAAAATATCATGACCAAGAACTATTCGTTGCCATGGAAAATGAAATCAGAATCTTAAATTACGAAGGTGTCTTGAAAAAGCGTCTACGGCGAGATTTAAGCCGTAAAAGATTGTTCCCAATTGCCATGCCCAAGACATTGCTTTCTGGTGGTCAGTATCTGACGGTGGCTGTACAAAGCACAGATGAGACTCTGATCTACGTTTCTGATCACGTTAAGCGCCGGGTGATAGCCGTTGAAAGAAAGGGGGAGACCCTTTCAACATACAAGCACGAGGAATCGGGCAGAATGCTTGGTTTATGCCTGGGTCCAAATAGCAAGGTGTTCGTGTGTCGCTCGCCGCGCACCCTAGCGTTGCTGACGTTGGATGAACACGGAACACGTATAAGAGAGCTTCTGGAACTAGAGAATATCCACACTGTTCACTACAACTTCGTCGACAAGAAATTATGGTTGTCACGGAGCAAGAATAATTTTGTAAGTGTCTACGCCCTGAAAAATGACTATGTTCTTTAAAATGACGACCACACTTCCAAACTCTGTACGACTTCCCATATAGTCATGTTACGCATATGTCTACATATATTTTGTTGTTTTTCCTACCAGATTTTCAACTTAATGTTCTGAAATAATAATGCATTACTTTACATATATTGGCTAAAATTATTCCTTTGAAATCAAGGTGTTTTTTTTTCCTTTCAATTTTCACTATGACCAATTTTTCCGTATCACTCATACCAGAAATAGAAAAAAAAGTGTTTGGTTTTATTTTTATAATTTGTATTTAGGTATTTTGGGGTCATGAGCCAACGTAAAAAGATGTTAAACATGCTTCACTACTCATTAACGAGTCCTAAAGGCCATGGTAAAAGTTCATAATTTTACATATTTATTTGATAATAAAATGGTGCAAATTTTTAAGTAATTCCCGTTATCGTGCTTATCATATGTTACAAAGAGTACGCCTTTAAAGGTTCAGAGTTGTTTAAAAATATTGTAAAAAAAGAAACTCATTTTGAGCTATGGGTATGTAAAAATAATTTTAAAAAAGAAAGATATATCAAATGTTCCTCTTCTTCGCAGTCATGTTTCTTTATGATATATAGAATCATAAAGCCAAAATCTGGTTCACTACTTATACATTCATAATAAGAAATGTACGCTTTTAGATATTTTTCGGTGTCAAGCTGGGCATAGCGGTTCAAAATAAAATAGAAAAAAAACGTAAGTTACAGATGGTAAAAATCATTAAAACTTTACCACTGTACATCTAATTTATTATAATTTCGCCATTTAATATTCTTTTTGTGAATTACAACGTCCTACATTAGAGTTCTAAAACCTGAGGGTATATTTTGAGTATCTGTTTAACCTGTGATTAAAGTGTATGTATATGCTTACGTCTTCAAGATATCTATATTTGATTAAACTATATTCCTATCATATTTATTGCAGATTCCTTTAGCCCCTTTAACATATGAATATTCCTGTCCAAATTTATGACTTGATGAATATTCATTTACTGAGCTTTAAATGGTAAATTAATTAATGAATCTTTCTTTGCAAAGCAGTCTATGCAAAATCGAACAAACAGAGGAGACCCTGATCAGACAGCTCCCAGAAGGAAGAGTCTGTTCTGGTTCTGCTCTATTTGCCAATGCATCGACATTCGTCTGTATGAAGTATAGAGTTACTGAAAATGTTATTTAATACCCCAGTGTTTCAATCAAATACGTATGCAGTCAGTTAAGGAGCTAAAAGATTGGGCCAGATGGTCAATGAAAAGAAATTAAAAAAAAAAAGTTACCATGAAAGGGTGGCATGAACAACGAGTATGAGCGGTCATTTTCCCCAACACCAATTTTAAATATTCTTCATAGTTTATACATCTATGGTTGCTACACGTTATTATCAATACAACTTTGACCTTTTCAAAATATACTCAATGACTTTGAAAACGCCATGGAAAAAATTATTTCGTGTTTTTCAAACGATTTTTTGTTAATTAGAAATGTAATGAGGCATATTTCAACAATAGGTTGGTGCCTGATTTTAATCACTAATGAAAATTCGAATTTAAAAGAGAGAAAACAAAATGATATGAACTATCGAAGTTTTATACATGAGACTTTTAAAAGTCCTGGAGTATATGTATATAACTCAGAGGTAACCAAAAGGTAAACAAATCAAGAACTATAGATTTTAAACAGAAATGGACTTCTGAATAAAAGTCACGAAACCGAACCGACAGCCAGTCCACCAAGCGATGTTTTGACCACTGTTGAGACAACATATAGTAGGCTCTAGCTGTATTGTTGTACGGTGGCATAAAAGGGACATTGAAGATATGTTCCATATCGCGTGCGCACGTGATAACTATTGCGTGCGCAAACGATAGCTACCGCTAGAAATATTACGTGCGAACTCCTTAGCTATAGCGTGCAATCATCGAGTGCGCACACGATGTAAAAATGATCTTCCATGTCCCCTTTATGCTAACATACTAGTTGGGACTAGAAAATTAATAGTACCTTAGCTGAATTTGAATAAATGATTACAATATATACCATTGCATCATTACAGTATGATGGAAACATTTTTCTTGTAGAGTTAGATAAGCCGACCAGCTCCTCTGTATTTACATGATATATCTTTAACCCGCTGCTCAAACTTCTAAAATCAGTGAGTCTATTTTTTCAAGCTAATTATGCAAATGGTCAGACTCATTTAATGATTAATATTATCGCACTCAGTCTAATTTCTGATTATTTTTCTCAGATATGTCACTTACTTCTACAATAACACGAAATTTAATTGCCTTCTCCCATACATAATTGATTGCGAACAACTGAATGTGGGTATTTCGAAATGCCTATTTTATTTCTTTCTCTTGTGCAAACGACAAAGGAACTACTTTAGCCAAGATTCTAATTTTGTTTATTAAGTAAAATAATTTGCCAGTAGGAGTGTTCTTTAAATGCAACGTTTGTTTTGAATGAGAGGATTCCAAACACCGATGGAACCAATATTCAAAAGGATTTTAAGTGTGTGACACCGTGTTTGTCTTCAAACATGGTTATTTTAAAATCACAGAGAGCAAATTTCAAAATGTGACAACTAGTAATTAAAAAAGCAAAACAGTTATAATTTTCTTTAGAAACTAAATTTTGGAACTTCATAACTTCATTAATATTGTAAATAATTGTCGTTGTTCCCTGAGTTTCTCAGAAATGTGTTTCTAATTAACTTAGTTGGATCACGTGAAGCAATTTTTATGCCTTGCAATTTTGACATGCCTGTTGGGAAACGTTAGAAATGAATGTTTCGATTCATACTGCCCAGTTCATTTTTTTAAGTTTATTTTAAAAAAAAATACCATACACACACACACTAGTAATCACCGATGTAGGTAAAAAGACTTAATTTTGTTGAGAAGATATGAAATAATAAATATATTATAATATTAAACAATAGTTTCACATATTTCAACAGATTAGTGTCATTCAGAATATTATCTTTGTCTCTACCGACCGATGGCAAGTTTGGACGGGTCAGCCATGTTGTGAACAGGTCCGTCCAACGGTACACACTTTGTATGTAGACTGAATGTTTTCTCATGTCCTGGCCTATTTTATCGAAATTTAATTAATGCAAAGCTTCTCCATTCCACCTGGGCGTGTCGCGTACAATTTTCAGATCCGTGCATTCAAGGTCAAGGTCATCGTTAAATTGATGTGTTTAGCTTCGAGGCCAAGGTCACTCCACACACATACGTTCACTATTTCATTTCAATATCTTCAAGGTTAAGGTCTCACTGTTGTTTAAATACAAGTTTGTTTTACTACTAGCAGTGGACTATTTATAATAGTTAATCATCATTGCTATAAATTTTATTTGTTCAAATATACACCAAAGCAAGCGCACAACATCGATGAACAGAATGTACTGCAAGCGTCACGTAGTTAAAGCAGCTAGATCTCAGATGATCGGTAGAAATTTAAAAAAAAAAAAAAAAAAAAATTTTTTCTACACTCTGTCATTAATGTTGATGAAGTCTGTTTCTTGACAAACAAACTCGTCAAGTGTAGACGTAAACGCAACCTCGGCGAATTCGGTTAAATATATAAGGTAACACCTAATAATTGCTTGCGGTACATACCACGTGACACATTCCGCAACATGGCGTGGGTAGCGATTTCGAAAGTTCAAAGAATGTGACCAGCCAAGTGACGGCAAATGAAAATAGAAAATCTGAACATAGGTTTTATAATTCTATAATTCGTCACGGTAATGCCTGTGATCGGGAAACCACTTTTTTCACAATCACGGATGGTTGTATTGTGTGACCATGCGTCTGTAGACTGGTATTGATAGCCTTAATACATTCGTAGTCAATGACTATATGTGAACTAGCTGATGTCGACAGTGTGATGGTACAGCATGGTAAGCGGATCCTACAAAAATCCCCCATATTGCTTTATAGCGAGCAGCTAGAGTCCGTCTGTTCGTCCATCTATCTATTTGTTTGTTTGTTGGGTTTTAAGTTCCGACCGACATTATTTCAGTATTTTTGGAGACCATGTCTACTTGAAACAGATGTAGTACTGCCACTATACAGTATCATGCCGTAGTCATGTGGCATGATACCACACCCAGTCACATTACCCTGACACCGGGACAACCAGTCCTGGAATTACCTTTATATGCTGTGCGCCAAGCAAGGGAGCTATTCCAGTACCATTTTTTACGATTTTGATATGTCGGATGCTCTAACCATTCGACCACCGGGTCCGGTATGCATGTCAGTCTGTCCGTAACAATCTATGTCGGCCATCTGGACCCTTGGTCCGACATTAATAAAATATTTGAATAAGATGTAAATAAAAAAGTAAGAGGAGACTTTGTCGTGTGACTTCAATATCATGAGTCGCACAGTAGTATATAGCGGTTGTAGTTCAGATGCATGAAAAAATATACATCTATTGCGTGTTACAAGCACCAGTAGATAAGGTTCACAACATTGTCACTTTTATTTGACCTCTCTGCTTTGAAAAACAAGTACATGTATATCGGTATTGTCGATAAACAGCTAACGTTCATTAACAGTACAGTATGCCTAGGTAAATCTACTGAAAACAAGGCACAGAGTTTGTAATTTTGCATACTTGACGACAAACCTCGTATGCATGTCAATCATTTTCTCTGTAAAATATCATGCAGGGGAAGAACTTCTTGTCAAATTACTGCAAAATTGATTTCATATGAGAAAGCGAGAGCATGTTATCATGCCCTTTTCGTTTTCTAAATGAATATTTTAATGACTTGTAAAACCTTATTTCGAAAATAAAATCGTTGATTAACACTGCAACTCGGTAGGAAACAAGTATTTGATAAAATCGATATAAAATCGGATTAATGGAATGATTCGTGTGGCTTTGATTTGATCCCGGCTACCGGAGCATGTATGACTGTTGTTTCGAAAAGGCGATGCTGTTCACCTTAACAATGCCATGAGCAACTATGACTGCCTTTTCTGACCAGTGTAGACTAAGATCAGCCAGTTTAGCTCATTTGCAAGCAACTATGACTGCCTTTTCTGACCAGTGCAGACTAAGATCAGCCAGTTCAGCTCATTTGCAGTTTGATCATTGACTGTACTGTTCGCTAGTCAGTCAGTAAATTTTCATCAAGCATCCCCCCCCCCCTAAACAACTAATGGTGTGATCTAAAATGAAGACAGGGCGAATCCAATTAAGAATTTAGCGTGGTAAGGATTAAGCAGATGCTAGTGATATATTTAGACTGACAGTGCTTGATTAGTCTGGGAGTTATTTATGAGTGTTGTGTATCGTGATATCACGGCGCATTATACGTCAGCGTTTCCTTACTAGAATGAGAGGCATTAAACTGGCGGACATTGAACAGACTCAATCAAAAATGGTGCATTATGGCCATCAAGGAAATGACAAACTCACGCAGATGTGGATAGATCTGGTTTCGTTTGTGTGTGGGAGAGAGAGAGAGAGAGGGGGGGGGGAGAGAGAGAGAAGAGATGGCTATATATTAAATCATATATTCCTATTTAATATATTTTTGCTGACCGAGATTAAAATTGCCTTAGTGAATTGCAGGTATGTCTGGCGAGACTATATATAATTTTATGTGTTCAGAAATATAGCGCAAGCACGTACATTATATATACGAGGATCCTTCAAAAATGACACGTTTTCGCTGAGATATTACTTATGTTTTTGTCCATTTAACTTCGATATATATTCTCTTTTAGCCAGATCACACCGTTTCAATATTTTTATCCATTTTTAAATATTTTTACGCTAATCTTTGGGTAAACTCATAAGAAACTGTTGAACTGCAGACCCCAAAACCATGGCAAAAAAATTACACAATCAAAAACGTGAGTAGTTCTCACTTAATAAGTTGAACATTTCTCACTCAAGCACATGCTCACTCAATAAGTAATTATCATAGTGACCATTACTCGCTGAATTTAATGAGTAATTTTCACCTATATATTGAATTACGTGAACAATTTTCATTCAAATTCACGTGGCCGAGCATTATTTTCTTTCAGAAAGGTGAGTATTTATCTACATAGTTGGACTGTATACAATTAAGTTTGTGAGCATATCTCACTGAATTAAGATTTGAGTGAGCATTGTTATATTTATTTAGTGAGTTATGTTCACATATTTGGTGAAAAGTACTCACTAAAGTAGGTAAGCAGTACTCAATCAAATAGGGGAGAAATATTCATTTACTTAAAAGAACAATATGTGAAAAGTACTCACTGAATTAAGAGAGAAATACTCACCATATTTGATGACCATTAATCACTTAACTGAGTATTACTCGCTCAAAATAATAATCGAATTAATTGAACATCACTGAATAAAGTGTGTCCATCTGCTACTCACTGAAATATGTTAATATTACTCAATCAAATTAAGTGTGTACTGTTTACCATGTATTGTGAACGATACTCAGACAATTCGGTGAAATTTGAAGAAGTGAAATTATTCACTGACATAGCTGAGTAAAGTTAATCGTATTGAACAGTATTCTTTGATTAATGTGAACACAAATATTTGGTGAAAAGAACTCCCTCTAAAAATGAGCATTATACACCGAATAATGTTAGCAGAGTTCACCAGATTGAAGAGTAATGTTACCAGAAGAAAATTACTCTCTTCTTTAACCCTTTCCCTCATAGAGGATACCATGAAAAGACCTATGCGAACAGCATAAAACCAGATCAGCCTGCGAGTAACTCGCAGGCTGATCAGGTTTTATGCTGTTCGCTGCTCCTCAGTGGTCTGGTAATGAGGATTTTACAATTAAATTTGGTAAGGTTTGAGTTTGGCTTTCTGCAGATCAGGCTTTATGTGGTACCTATTGAGTGCGTCAAAATGAGTCTATATGAGGGAAATGGTTAAGTGAGTAAAGATGAGGCGTGCACTGCGTCAGGTTTAAAGTAACGTTTAAGACAGGGACCGAGAGAAAAGAAGCCTTAAGCATTGAGAAGGCTGTGAATGAGAGCCCACGACCAGGATCATTCTGAAATTGAGACCTTTATTGCCAGTAAAGGTAGATTAAGTAGATCCTAGGGAAACTTAAGAGATATGCACAGTCTGTATTGTGCACTCTTATTGCAATCATGCCTTCTTATTACAAATCACACCTTATATGTCTTTCGTGTCATATCTTTGGAATGGGTATCTAGTTTTAGCATTTTTAACGTCCCACCAGTTATTTGAAGACGATAGAGAGGTCCTCGGGAGTGTTTGAATACCATCAAAAACAATTGAAATGTCATTTACAATGGATAAAATCTGATTTCGTTTTTAATAATGGAGCTACATTTAAGTAAATCCAATGAAAGGCATAATGTGAACCGTGGTAATTCGAGATTCAGTATTCATTTTTTGTGATTTCACGGATTTCATCTCCCATGTTGTAAATAGTTCCTCCCAAAAATCCAATACAATCATGTGTGATAAACATGCTATGTACAGATGTCGTTTTAAAGGAAAACAACATTTGCAGAAGATGCTGATTTTCCCCAGATACTCCAATTCTCGTCCCCTTTCGAACTAGAATTGTAATAAGATTATTGTAATTTCAGTACCCATATTTTGACCAAAAGAGTAGGCCATGATCACTGACCACACAGAACGTCTTGTTATCCGTTTCTCAACGGTTCCCTAATATGCTGTTGAACCTTATCTTTTAGTCTGAATGTGTATTTAAAGTGTATTACAATCCTCAATTTAATCTCAATTCTCGTTCCCTATCCGACCAGAATTTCAATAAAATGAGCAATTCTAAAGGAATTTTCGGCGTTATTGCAATTTCTTGATGTTAATCCGTCTTCACACAGTTACTTATACCGTTACCATGGTAACGATAGACTTGACACATATAAAGCATAAAAACTTATATAGATCTATTATTGTGATATAGTAAAAAAAAATGTTTTTGAAGAAAAAGAAAAGTTTCTTTGAAATCTGATCAAGCATATCACAGGAAATGCGCCCGAACAAAACTATTCACCAAATATATCAAAGGACTTACTCAGTGACTTTTCAGTGAAAACGAAACACTGAAGTAGACTTAACGAACACCAGTCCAACCAGGCATTGCCGAGAATGTTAAATAAATAAAAGAGGCCATATCTCAGTGAGCGTATCTCCGATCATGACGTGAAGAAGGTCTAAACAATTAGGATAGGCCTGTACTTTTAAATCTTGTGAAGTCTCAAGAAAGTCGTGCAGTTAGTAGCCAAGAAATCGCACATGCAACTACACTATACGCCCTTGTATGGCGAAATTTATACTAGTAACTCTATTTAACCCAAATAAGAAATATATATTAATACAATAAGCAAAATTTTGCAGTAAAGCTTTTGAAACAAGAAACAATAGTATACATAATATTAATGCAAATTAAAATTAATAATATTAATGCAAATTAAAATTAATAATATTATTCAGTTAGTCCTTTGTAACGCATTCTCACGATATTGATATTGTAATTATTTTTTGTTGTATATGCGCATGTCATGTATGTATTTATTATGTATTTTGTGTATGTGACCATAAGCTGTTCATGCTTAAGTCTATATAAAGTGTATGTTCTATAAAGTGTATGTTCTATAAAGTATATGTTCTATAAAGTGTATGTTCTATAAAGTGCATGTTCTTTAAAGTATATGTTCTATAAAGTGTATGTTCTATACAAATTTTGTCTACAGACGGACGACGTGACTGCAACTAAGTCCCCATATACTTTGTATCCGGGGTATAATGAGCATCGAAAACAGATTATCGCTTTATGTTTACGTATAAAGTATATTAAGTTCAATGTATATTTTACCACAAGAAGTACACATAGTGCTAAATATACCAAAATTTGTATTATACATGACTGGAAGGTATCGCGCGCCTATAAAGTCTTTCTGAATCTGACACAAATCTCTTTTATTTCATTTATTAAACAGTAATGGTAGAACAAAAATGTGTGCAATTTATTTGACAATCGTAGGAGTTCAATTAGCACAAATAAATAGTTAAATACTGTTAATGATCCTAAAAATTTGATATCAACGTAGTCTTGTCATATTAATTGCCTGGAAACGTTGTTTAGTTTCAGGACTGTTGGATACAAAGGGCAATTAAAATGTGAATAATGTTTCCTCATTTAAATCATTTAAGATTTAAGATGACATTAACTGCGTAGTGTATCCTCTACATCATTAACCCTTATGATGCTAAATTTCTTAATTGGACTTGTCTTTTCTTCAATTTGGACTGTACCATTAGTTGTTTAAAGGGTTGCTTGGTGAAAAAGCGAACAGTGCAGACCATGATCAGACTGCATGGAGGCTTATCTTGATCTGCAATGGTCCCAAATGCCCACAGCATTGGAAGGGTTAATGTCCAAGTAAGTCAAAGCATTTGGTTACAATGTAATGTCAAACAGTATTCTTGCATCTGTGATCGCAGGCTTGTGGCAGATAACAGTGCCGCCACTATTTAGGATAATACTCGAATTCCACCAACAATACTTAGGGCTAAGTAACACTAAAATTAGGTAGAAACGCATTTAGCCATTCTTGTTTCCCGAAATTTTGGTGATTATGTTGACATGATATATTACGTTGATATCAAACAAATATTATAGCAACTAAATAGTTTGGTCATTTCAGTAGAGAAACATGATGATAAAAAAATCCACCCAAGTATTACTTAGCGCTTAGTAAGATTGTTGGATTTCGAGCTAGGTGTTACTAAGTACGACAACAACAAAGAAAATAGTAATATTATAAGCCACGTCTTTTAGTGTTTTTTAAATCGTTAAACCTAATGCTGCATGTTTGTCGCATTATTTACATCGTCGGAAACCCACGAGCGACTTATTTCGTTATTACCAAGACAAACGACAGTGTTTCAGTCATTTGAAGACAAGGTCTACTTGAGACTTAATAGTGCTGCCACACTTCAGTATTAAGCCATAGATATGTGGCATGATACCACACCCAGTCACATTTTCCTTATACCGCTCCAACCAGTCCTGGAATTACCCTTATGGAATAGTTTCAGCGTTAATTCATGTTAACACCTATTGTAATTCAGCACGAGGGATCAACAGTGTCTTACGCATCTGTCTGTCTCTCTTTGCAAGATAGGCATACATGTAATTTGATTTGACTTTTATTTCCCCATCCCTGCCATAGGTAGTTTATCTACAATATTACAGTCATATCCTATGTCAGTACGTCGATGAAATCGTCGTGATGTTTCCAATACAGCGTTAAGAAAGTCACATAAATGGTAATATGATCACAATAGACAAATACTCGCGTCGAAATGAAACACTTTGGTCGGCTAGGAAATGGTGTCAATCAATAAACTGCATTATATGTACCGGTAGTCTTGGTTTAAGACGCCTTTCAAAACAGCGACTGTGAAATAACAGGGGCTGAATGTCCCTAAATCCCATGATATTATGAAATATTCATCTGCTCTGTATGATAAGACAATTTAATTTGAGCGCAGCGATGATACAATTTCATTCACTGCAGAGATCGCAGCAATCTGTCCTCAATCACATGAAAGAGACAAAATGAAACCCACTGACTTGTTTTTGTGTCAGAGAGAATGGAATGCGTCAATTGATTAGTCGAATTGCTTGTTATATTTTGTGATCAAGTTTCTTTTATTTATAACATATATGTTTGTTTTTTGGGTTTAACGTCCCACCAACAGTATAATATATACGTTGTTTATTAACGAATATAATGTGTACCCAGTCAAACCTGCCTCGAAAGTCCAGTCAAACGAATACAATGTGTACCAGTCAAACCTGTCTCTACAGACCAGTCTAACGAATATAATGTGTATCCAGTTAGCCATGCCCCGAGAGACCGGTCCCACGGATACAATAATTATGTGCCCAGCCAACATTGTCTTGAAAGGCTAGATTAACGAATAATTTGTGTACGTGTACCCAGTCAAACGTGTCTTGAGAGGCCACTTTAACAAAAACAATGTGAATCCAGTCAAACTTGTCATGAAAGGCCACATTAATTAAGACACTGTGTATCCAGTCAAAATTGTCATGAAAGAGCACTTTAACAAAGACAATGTGTATCCAGTCAAACTTGTCTTGAAAGGTCACTTTAACAAAGACAATATGTATCCAGTCAAACTTGTCTTGAAAGACCACTTTAACAAGAACAATGTGTATCCAGTCAAACTTGTTTTGAAAAGCCAATCTTGGGAGAGGCTGTTACTCAGCAAAGGTAGCTGCAAATTTGAGGTTAAATGCATATAAAAAAAATAGAGGTTAAATTTATAAAAAGTCCACACAAAAAAAAAGATTGGTTACTTAAAAAAAATGTAAACTACATGTACAATATATTTACAATATGGCGAAGATGTTATTTCTTGAAACAAATATTGTGTAACCTCTTCATAATATTGTAACTATATACTGAACCAGAAGAGAAACTTTCCTTTCCTTAGTTTCTTAAATTATATATTTCAGACAAGATTCGGAAATGAACTACATATCGAATTCGTCTAGAAGTTTGCAACTGATAAAGACAACAATTATATAATGGTTTGGCAAGCAGACGTTGTAATGACGATAGACAACCTTTGTATGATATAATTATACCGTATGTCCTCAAGATAACCAAATGACTCTTTCCCGGATATGTCGTTAAAGGAACATTTACGATACTGTACTAATCCTCCTGGAATGGAAAATTAATTTGCAAAAATAAAAATCTTGCTTACGTGTTTCGAATGAAAAAACAACAACAAAAACAAACTTTCATACCACAGTTCCATAAGTTGAAAATGTATACATGTTAATAACTTGGAAACAAGTTTTATCATTTCCTGTGGTCTTTGAAGGCCGTAAACAAGTATCCTCGGTAGTTCCCCTTTCGGGAACCCGTGCCAGTAACGGAGAAGCAAGCAGCTTCTGTGAAAGATACAAAAGAGAGTCAAGCAGCCTCGATGAAAAGGGAAATTCGCCTCTCGGGAGCCCGTACCGGTAGCGGAGAAAACACAATTTATTTATCCACTTTATGATATGCAGGTAACGTATGCTAAGTTTTGTGTGGGTATTCAACAATATGGTTCCCGAGTCGCGCCGTAAGATGCACCTAGGAATCCATCATTGGGATTTGGACCCACAGGCCAGAGTTCACGGCTCTCTCACTGGACTGCCATACTAATTCTCTACTCTATCTTGACCTCGTGAAGATCTTAATTTGCTGTTTGATTGGTATGTGAAACCAAATACCTATTCAACAGGGATATGAAAGTGTCCGAAATATATTTTTTTGCACGTGACAAAAACAAACAAGAGGGCCATAATGGCCCTGGATCGCTCACCTGAGAACAATGTATTAGTGGGAGAAAAAGAAACAGCAAATATCTTATGAAAAATGGGCTCTTCCTTCTGCAAACCATAAATCGAGTGAGTACTTTTGGACAAAAGGAATTTTCAAATTTGTACTATACATATAAAGGAAAATGGGCTCCGCCCCCTTGCAGCCACATTTTTCATAGAATCAACATAATTTGAACAATCTTGGTAGAGAGCGACCCAAGGAACATCTGTGCCAATTAACTTTGAAATCCAGCCAGTATTTTTGGAGGAGAAGATTGTTGCAGTTTTTACTATACACATATAAGGAAAACAGGCTCCGCCCCCTGACGGCCATGTTTTTCAAAGGATCAAAATAATTTGAACAATCTTGGGAGAGAGTGACCCAAGGAACATCTGTGCCAATTAACTTTGAAATCTGGCCAGTAGTTTTGGAGGATAAGAATTTCAAAATTTTCAAATTTTTTTCTTTCTTTTGCCATGGCAACTAGATTTCTGCATGGAATGAAATAATTTGAACAACTTTGAAAGGGCATCACCCAAGGAACATTCCTGTAAAGCTTCATCAAAATTGGCCCAGTGGTTAAGGAGGAGATGTTTTTTTTTAAAGAAAATTGTTGACGCCGGACGCACGCAATAGCTCACCATGAGCACATTGTGCTCTGGTGAGCTAAAAAAAAAACAGGTGAACAGGATTTGAATGAGATTCGAGATTAACATTTCTCAGACGCTTAAGGGACAGACGCTTTATAGTATCGCTCATAAAAGAGATCTGCAATATAACTCATAAAAGAGATCTGCAATATAATGAGAGACCTACATCTTTTATTTCATCGGCAATAAATTGAAGCGAAACTTAGTATATTTATGACCAAACACGTAACTTAACGACAGCTTCTCTTGACATGCCTCTTACCTATATCAGAGTTGCAGATCTCTGTTAGGTTATCAGGTTTTTGGTAAAGCAATGGATTTTACTTTGCCTTGCAGATTGTGTATAATCTGAGACACAGTATCGTGTTTGTGCAGACAAAAGGCCACTCTGATCAGGGTCTGCTTCTAATGACACTAGTATTTTGAGCTAAATGTACGAGTGTGACAAATATGTTGAAAAATAGGAGACCAGTTATTGATAAATGAACAATATTTTTTCTCAGCATACTAGCTATTTATATTTTCCGAGGGTTGAAGTGTTGTTTTATCAATATTATTTTTCATCAGTATCTACCTTTATCGAAACATATTTTGCAATCTTTAAACACAGTTGCGAAAGCATTGTATTCATTGGTATCTTTCTGGACTGACAGGTCTTTCCAAAAAGAAAAAAATCCTTAAGCGTTTGAAATGAGAAAAAAGCACAGGGACTCAGTTCAGGTGAATTAGGTGACTGGTTTACATCTGAAGCCCCCAAAATACTTGACAGTTTCGCACTTGTGAGAGGAGGCGTTGTCGTGAATAAGGTGGAATCCTGGCCATCCTTTGTTTGGGCGTTTCTTCATTGTAAAACTTTTTCACTTACTCCAGTACAGACTTTTTGTAGAATCGTCCAGAGACTGTATGGCCAGGTGGACAAGACAATTGGACAAACGGCCCGATAGAATTGACGAAAAAATAAGCACTTCTTTTTCCAACTTATTAATCTTTGGCAATAGACCATTTCACCCGAGTATAGGCAATTCCCGGTGTGATTCGCCGATTTCATCAGTGACTGGGGAAAAATCTCATATGTATGTTTATTTCCCACTGAACAATGTATGGATTTATACACCAGCATGCAGATTTGGAGTTCGAGAAGTGCTCGTTGATTTACGTAGGTTTACGGCTCATTTCGGAATGAAATGGTCTAATCAGTGAGATGTTTCGCCTCTATTGCTAATTATCAGCCTTTTTCTGTGGCCCAAACATTTGTATCCAGGTTTTGCCATGGAAGAAAGGTAAAAATAACCTGGCTTTCATAGCCTTTGGATGTTTTCAAAAGTTTCCGGTCACATTTAAGATGATGTGTGCCTTAGAAAAAGAGGTTTTTAGGCCTACCAGAATGGACGGGTAACATCTTCGACATATAATTTCTAAGCTTAAACTTTTAAGGGCAACGACCCTCCTAAAAATTGTATGTGTTGAAATGGCATGAAGTCCATATATACCCCAAAATTCAACATATATCTGCTTTGAATCTATATAAAGCATTATGCGGGATTCAATAATGCTACGGATTTCAGTTCGTCCATTTTACAACGTGACAGGCAAAATGGTCAGTGTATATGACTGTACTTATTTCAAATTGAAACTAGAGCTATCACTGAAGGTGAGTAATACCCATGCAAAATGCTTTGATACTGGACATGCCAGATTCCAGGGGGAGCATAAAAGATAGAACCTGTATATATAGTATAATGGTTATGATAGTAAGTAAAAAGTAAGTAAAGTCTTTATTTAAAGTGGGAAGAGAGTCAGCTATGGTTGTTTGGCACAGTAGTTTAAAAGTGTAGAGTTACAGTTCTTGAAAACTGCACTTCTCCTAGTCACCATCTGTTTACATTTTAAGTTTCAGGTCAATCCAGTTATGTGCAGGACAAGAGGACAAGAAAAAATAATTAAACAAAGGGAGATAATTCAAAAACTGGACACGGTGGAGTAACAGTTTTTTTGGACAATGCACTTCTCCTAATCGCCATCTGTTTATATTTTAAGTTTCTAGTCAATACCTTGTATAATATTCGAGAAAAATATAACAGAATTAAAAAAAGTGAGATAATAAAAAAATTGAACCAGGGAAATAACACTGCCATCCTTGAGACAACTCAAGTGAAATTATGACTTGCACCTCTCCACCTGATTATCAATGCTCACACAAAATTTAAACCAAATCAGTTAAGAAATGTAGAAGTAGTTGGCATCACAAGAGATTTAGAGTTGAATCAGGGGCAATAACTCTGTAATCTTTGAGATAAATCAAGTGAAACTCATGTCACGCACCTCTCCACCTGATTATCAATGCACACACAAAATTTGAACTGAATCGCTTAAGAAATGTATTCACAATTTGTGTCACAATATTTGGTATGGACGGATGGACAGACTGACTCCTATATATCCCCTCTCAAACTTCGTTTGCAGGAATATAATAAAAGCAATTTACACATAAACGGATATCATTAGCCAGCTATCTTGCACACCGTTTAAGAGCATTGAAGGATAAAACTATGGAAGCCCAATGGTGAAAGAATGTGACGCAGGGCCCTCGTAAACTTTTTAAGGAGTAGTTAAAAGCGTATTATAAATCACATGACTTAATAATAAAAACAATAGTTTGCATGGCAATGTTTTATAATTCTCAACTGAAATTACCCTTCTGTAGTTTTGAAGTATTTTCTTCATTGAAGTATTTTCTTCATGCAAATAAATTTCAGTAACTAAGACAAAAAATACAGTATGTAACTTGTGTCAGTCTACCAGAGACTGTCCATGCACTTAAATACAAAAAAAATACATAGGTTATAATTTCAGTTCTGTCATGCTATTTTCACTTTGGTAAGTATTTGATAAAACACACCTAAAAATAACACTTCAACAAAAGGTCAAAAATAATACAACACAAATAATGCTATACTTTTACACATAAAGGCAGCTTATCTATATTTGTTTAAGTTTTTTTATCTTTTTCTTTTTTTTTTTTTCACATTCAAAGTTTTCTGTTTTCCACTAACTATCTGTTTCAAAGTCAAAATCAGAATTTGTGACTTCAATTACTGAATTTACAGAACAAATCAATACAATATTATGACTCCTTTATCATTTGAATAGTAGACTTCGAATATTTCAAGATGGTCAATATAGAAGAGTCAATGTTAGAGTCCAATGAGTAAGCAATATTAACAGCAACATTTCAGTCATTTTTGGACTTAATTCAGTATGAGAGATATAGTGTTGCCTCACTGTGCTACCTCTAACCACTGGACAGGCTGCACAAGACTGGCTAACCCTTTCCCTCATAGAGGATACCATGAAAAGACCTATGCGAACAGCATAAAACCAGATCAGCCTGCGAGTAACTCGCAGGCTGATCAGGTTTTATGCTGTTCGCTGCTCCTCAGTGGTCTGGAAATGAGAATTTTACAACTAAATTTGGTAAGGTTCGAGTTTGGCTTTCTGCAGATCAGGCTTTATGTGGTACCTATTGAGTGCGTCAAAATGTGTCTATATGAGGGAAAGGGTTAAATAAACCCTTCACCTCATGAATATTCATTTAGGTAAATTCACAGATCTAAATGAGTACTAAACTTTAATTTTTCTTGATAAATAAGTTTGTATGATGCAATGAAATGGGTTATTTCTCTTAATGTTTCATTCTGCAAATAAGAACTTCATAGACAATACATAGGAAAACTGTCTTATGACTAAGATTAAGTTTTCACAAAGTTTATTGCAATGTGCCTTTGGTGACTGCGAAAAGATTAAATTTAACTATCTCTCTTTCTCACTGTTGCCATAAATATTATTTTTACAATACAGAGTATTCTATCTTCTTGAAATACATATTCATAAAAGTGATAAATTCTCCCATAAAGCATTTGACACAGAAAAAGGGCCGATTTCTTACAAGAATTCTTGACACGGTTATCTGCACTTGTCTGCAGATTGGCCTTATTATGATAAATCATTATTCAAGGTGTGGTGACATTATAAACAACAGTAGCCAAACTTCTATAGTGAGTGTCGAATCTGGTTAGATGGGACAAAGTAGGATTCCTATATTGCCCACACACTACCTTGTAAAGCATATAAAAACAGTTCAGGGCATGATATTCAAACAATATTTCCTTGGGCTATCACAATTGTACTCTATAATAACAGAGTTATGTTCCTGATTTGTGAGGTTCATAACAAACAAACAAATCTCATGGGATAAACAAACCTGACCAATATCATTCACCAAATTACAGAAAAATTATTCCCAGAGGAAAAAATATAATTTTGCAGTGTTCTTTCATCCCTTTAAAAATTAACAACATACAACATTTAAATTCCCCCCAACCCTTTAGCTTAGCCACTATAAAATTTTAAAAAATGGCTTTTAATAACAATACAACCAACAAGTTATAACATTTGTAAATGATCAAATATAATTGATGGTTTTTATGACCATAATTCACAAAAAAACTATTCCTATAATTTACAGGTATGGCCAAAATTCACAAACTAAAGCCACAATAAACAAATACAACCATAAATCACTAACAAGTTCAGGGTTTTCCATGACACACAAAAGTGTTTCTATTAACCCTTAAATTGTCTATTTTTTTTATCAAAATTTGTCTCTTTATATAAGTGATCACATAAGCTTCATTCTGAAAAAAAAGAGTAAAACCCTGCAGTATGACCATGACTCACAAACAAACCTGGCCACACATCACAAATACCGTCATTAGTCACAAACAATACTGTAGACAATCTTAAACATATATGGACGGTTTTGCAATAACATGCATTACATGAGCATCATTTTATGTTTGGCATTTAGAATAATAATTTAAATTATAATTCATGATATTCTAATATTACACATTTTATAAGACTAAACAAGAACTAATTTTAATCAGGAATAAACATATATTTCCCATACTATTTAAGTATAAAACTATGTCTGTTGGGTTTAATGTCCCAATGACAGTATTTCAGTCATTTGGAGCTTATGTCTACTTGAGACAGATATAGTGCTGCCACACTGTAGTATCATGCTGTTGAAATTTGGCATGATACCACACCCAGTCACATTTATCCTGACAATGGGCCAACCAGTTCTAGAACTACCCTTATATGCTGAGCGCCAAGCATGGCAGCTATACCAGTACCATATTTTACAACTTTGGTATGTTACGGCCAGGGATCGAACCCACATCCTCCTGCTCCCGAGGTGGAAGCTGTGTCTGCTCAACCAGCAGGGACGGTACAAGTATATCATTATAAACTGAATATATACATTGGGGACTAGGTAACCTGTAAAACATTTACGACAAAACACAATCTTGGTAAATGTAATAAATATAAGCAAAAATACAGTACACATACATGTATAATATCTTCATCTACCTTTCATTTGCAATTTGGCACTTCAGAAAAACTTTAATTAACAGATGAACACAGTGGTATTTGGCTGAATCAGAAATATTTTGAAACATGATATTTTGTAATACCATCTGACACAATCTTCTGCAAACAGAAAGCAGACACACACCTACACACACACAACATCAATCCATAAAAAAGTAAGAATTGACACAAAATAGCACCAATGTCAACTTGACCTCTCAAATGTGACCTTGACCATAAAATCCAATCAATGGTATTTTCACTTTTCTCCTGAAAGATTTATCAGATTCTGACGTGGGTTCAGGAAATACTGGGCATACACAATTTTTAATGGATAGACCAACAAGTTGACTCAAAACATTACCTCCACAATTCAAATTCAAATATCAAGGGAAGGCATAAAAATACAAACAATCAAAAAAAAAAAAAAGTTAATTAACATAGTGTATGAGTATTCGAAAGTACTACAAAAATTCTTGTTTGCATAATCAAGACTCGTTGCCTGTGTGAGATGCAAAGTCTTTGAAATCTTTTGGATGCTTTTTATAATGTTTCTCAATAATATCCTGCAAGTCTCCAAATATCTCTTCCATCATGATATAGTCTTTCAACTTCGTAGCCACTGGTAATTTAGTCACGGACTCCTCTGGGCAGGCTGAGAGACACTCCCGGACAACTGCTCTGCAAGATTCTTGGAGGCTTCTTGGATGACCAGTGCCTGCGCGGAAAACTTCTAGAATCTCTTGCTGTAATTCTTGGGAATAATGGGTATTCATATCGGGGGTAGACCCAAAGACTTCATCCAGCATACGAATGTTCTTCCAGGGCAAATGCCAATAGCACTTGATTATAAGTTTAAGCATTTCAACACTCTTGTGGGTGAGTGCAAGGAACAGAGGTTCAAGGTCAAAGTGTGGGTGTTGGTCATCATGCTCCAGGCAGCATTTGAACAAACGGGTGACCTTGGCATGAGCATCAAGGTTACAGTTGTACTTCAGGAGCAGTTTGGAAATAAATGGGCAATTTTCATGCAAGGCGACTTGGATTGGTGAAAGACCATCAATGTTAACCTGTATAACAGAAAAATACATATATATTTAAAATTTTAAAAAAAAATCAAGACAAATATAATCATTAAACAACATATTAACAAAATGAAAATGTATGTATGAAGCACAAATTTATACTATTTTATACTACTGAGTAAATGTCAGGTTAGAATGACTTCCAACAGTTCATATTAGTTGTTTTCAATGTCATTTGAAGGTTAATGTCACATGGCAGGTAGAGCTCATCAAGGTGCATGCACCTGTGAAGTTTGGAGGCTGTAGGTGGAAAGACTTCCGTGAAAAGGTCAAGGTTTAAGATTTGTAACAGACAGACAAACAAACAAACAGACAGACCAAATACAATATGCCCCCATCCCCCTGATCTATAGATGCAGGGACATAATAAACATTCTATAAACAAAGGGCAATAACTCTTCTTTAGCGCTGCCACACTGCAATATCACACCACATATATGTGCCTTGATACCACCACCAGTCACATTATCCTGACACCGGGCCAACCAGTCCTGGAAGTTCCCTTATATGCAGATTGCCAAGCAAGGGAGCTACACCAGTACCATTTTTTACGACTTTGGTATGTCTCAGCCATGGATCGAACCTATGACCTTCAGATTCTGGGATGAACCCTTTTACCACTTGGCCACAGAGACTAGTTAATACATGTTTATTATCACAAAATAATAATGCAAACCATATTGATATCACATCCAAAGTTGATAAGGATGTCTGTAAGGTGCACATGATTGTTCTTGACAGCGGCAAACAGCGGCTGGGGGATGTTGTGCAACTTCAACATGCTCCTGTTGAACCTGGGGCACTCCAGAATCTTCCTAACCACTTCTATATTGTTCTTCTCACAGGCCAGGTACAGCGGCGTCTTTCTCTGGCTATTCGGGGCATTGATGTCACAACCTGTGTATGATACACAAACACTTAATCTTTCTTCATTAAAATATCTTTGCAAACATGTTATTCTTGTTAAGGTTTGCCACCAGGCTGTTTTCTTATTTTTCTTCTTCTTCTTACAATTTATATCCTCTTTTCTTCCCTTTAATCTTTTTGAGGTTCAAATTAAAAAGAGCTTCTGATGAGCAGCTTCTTGAAATTTTAATAGTCATCAAAAAGTCTTAAGACCTTATGAATACAATGATTTTCATCTTCATATTACGTAATTTGACATAAAGATCAGCTACTAAAATTTGTTCAAGCTCTGCAGCTGTTTTAAGTTTTAAGCCAGTGACCTCAAAATGTATTTAAGCATAAGAAAACTTTCATATTGGCTAAAAACTGAAAAATACAATATTCTCAATTTGTAAATATAAGATGCATATTAAGGGCTTGCTGCAAAAATGTTCCATGTCCTTTTATATCTAAATGCACAAGAATTGTTTAGCAGTCAGTTATGCAGTATAGTGAACTATCTATTGAGGTAAGCTTCATAACATCATCTTAAAACTGACATGCCAATCTTCCTGATACTTCCCTTAATTACTGTGTTCAAACTACAGTAAGAATCTTGCCAGCAGCTCAGTAGCATTTAAACAACTTTCATGCTAATGACTGACAATCAAACCCTCCTGTTTCCTAAGACTAACCCACCAGAAACCTACCATGTTCAATCAGCAGCAGAGCAGCAGCAGGGTAGACATGACGAATAGCGTTGTGGAGGGCTGCATTTCCCCCAGCTTTATCCCGAATATCAAGGTTACTTCCTGCTTTCACCAGTGATTCTATGATCTGGAAAAGCATTGCACTCAAATAAAAAAAAAGATGTTTCAACAGCACAACTCTCTTACACAACAATAGTATCTCAATTTTTAATCAAATGGAAATCATACTTATCATATTATACAATTTTAAATTGCTACAACAGATTGTTTGTCCTAATATCAACAACAGCTGTCAGAGGAAAGCATGCTCGACTTTCAAAATGCTTGTTGGTAAATCAAATGAAATCTATCTCAATTCTTGCCCTTCATATACCCTGTTATAAAATTTTTTAATAATAGTCAAAAGTGATAAACTTTGATAGTCTAATATCCCTAAATATGTTTATGAAGTCTAAAATCAGTCCCATGCCTAGTAACTGATACATAAGCATAATAACACTGTGCATGCAAAACTTTAACCAAGTATCCAAGTTAGAAAAGGGCCATAATTTGTATAAAATTCAGTCCAAGAGTTATCCTCCTTGGTTTTCTGTTGCCCCTGAACACACTCCTTTACTTTCTAGTCAATACCATAAACAATTTCTGAGATTTAAGCTGGATAGCAGCTGGCATGCAAAACTTTAACCAAAAGGTCTAAGTCAAAAAGTGGCCCTAATCTGCATTATATTCAGTCAAAAACTATCTGCCACTATAGTATGATACCATTGAACATATTAAAGAAGTTTCAAATCAAACCCATGCCTGGTTACTGAAATATAAGCATGAAATTCCTTGTATGCAAAACTTTAACCAAAAGGAGAGCCTAAACTAAAAACAGAGTGAAAAAAAGCATACCTTAGAAGAGAACAGTATATGATCATGTATATGTACACTCTAACTACTCAGCCACAAGTTATGATAGGTATGTGACATATCAGGAAGTGACAAGCTTGATTCCTATTTACCTCGCACTTCTGTGAAATGGAGCTATAAAAATAAATTGTGAGTATGCAATAGGAAACAAGGCATCACATACCTTGAAGTCTGATCGACATAATATGGCAGTCAGTAGAGGATGTTCTCCTGAGCTATTCCTCTCGTTAAGGGTACACCCTGTCAATAAATAAAGTAGTGTTTAAGTACACAGCATTGTCAGCCTCAGTCGATCATAAAAGTACCGCCTCAAACAGATTACGTGATCAGTAAGTGCAACTGACCTCCCATTGACTCGCTATCACTGTCAGTTATTCTAATTAGCCTAATAAATTCTGGTATTGCTTCGGCAATCTTCGTATACACCACTGAATGTAATCGCCGATTGCGTAACGAACCTAATTACAAATTCCCGAATTGCATCGGCAATCTTCGTGAACTCTCAATGTTATTGTTAGCTTCTGTACACAAGGTTGCTGGATCCCGTTTTTAATACGTGAGAAAGATTAAAGGCAAGGAACCATGACAAAATGTGTTTACTTCCTATAACTGTTACTCAGGTTAATTACCAATCGGAATCGGCTGGAATTTTTGTTTGATAATAACAAATAGTTTAATGGCAGTACTTTAACGATGCTAGTTTAAATGAAAGGTGTGATGATTGTAACAAATAGGTATGATTAGTCTGTCAACAGAAAATATTGGACCAAAACTGAAAGTAGATCGACTCTTACAGAATCAAACAAGGTTTAAAAAAAAAAAAAACATGAAAAAAAACGTAATCATGAAGGTAACTAAAACTTTTATTTTTCCTTAGCTATCTTTCTGTATTGAATAACTGATAATGATTTTAGCAATTATGTTTCAATATGCCTGGATATTTATCTATGTAATTTTGAATGATATTGGTCAGATTTTTTTTTTTTTTTTGACTCTTAAGATTTTTGTTTTTGACTCTTGAAAATTTGCCATTACCAAATATCATCTTTTGTTTTCTACTTTAGATAAAAAAAGGTAGCTCTAGTCTCAATAAGAATATTGCAGCTGTCATTTTCTTTCCACATTAAGGGAATAATTTTTTCTCCATTTTTTTTCGAAAATAAAACCTAGATATTCTAGAATTTATAAATTAAATTATCCTGTTTACATTTGAAATTGACAACAGTTTATTATGATGACTTGGACTATTCCATGATAAAAATGCTGCTTCCCAATGTGACTACACTTCTAAGTAATGGAACAGATTATAATTCTTATTTTCATTTATTTTTTGGTTGACTATTTTCAGGAGTTCCAGTCACATGCTTTGTGTTTCATTGTGACAAATAATCTGTCATTGATGGCCCAGAATGAACTCATCATCATTCAGCAGGAGAAAGGGGGCTACCTTCCTAGAGGACAAATCATCAGCATACGCCGTTGTCCAGATATTTATTATATTCTTGTGTTTTGTATGCAATATTATAGGAATAAATTAAATTTTCATTTTGTTTGGTTTTGATTTAAAACAGGATTACTTTTCATCAGAACACTTATTGCAGATAATATGTACATACAATAAACAAGTATACATTACATACAAACTTTGTTAATCTAAACATGTATATCGATACATGTACATGTAAAATTTGTGACATATTACGATCTAAGCGAAATACTGCAAATTTTATTTGACTCTTAAGAATTTGTTTTTGACTCTTGAAAATTTGGCCCCAAGAGTCAATGACTCTTGGGTTTCAAAGACTATGGAGAGTCCTGCATAATGAATATCAACTTACTAAACTTCATACCAACAAATCTGATCTTAGTCATTAGTATGTTGTCCTGCATTGTGTCTATTATGTTCTTATTAAAACATGAAGAAAGACGGTCCACGTAACAGTATTATACAACTCAACGCTTCTGAAGACGAAAAACTCATAAGAATATTACATGTACTTCTTAACTTCTGAGAATATGTGTATATGAAGTTTTGTTTGTACCAAGTTTGGTGAAACGGACCCCTGGTACTTAATGGATCACCAAGAATAAAAATTATTGAGGGCAGTGTGATTTTCATTATCATTTAACAAACTCTATTCTTATCTCTATAAACAAAACTCAAGTCATGTGAATAATGCATCCAATAGTCAACCAAGTAATAATACCTGCATTAATGAGGAGGTCAACAACCAGAGGGCTGTTTCCAAGGACACCAGCATGCAGAAGGGAGGAGCCACTTGTTGTCATGACAGTGAGATCCACATCCCCTGTCAGCAGGAACTGGGTCAGCTCTGTAGAGAAACACCTTTAGTCAAGTAAAGTAGCCATACTATCAAATATGTCCATTGTAGGCACTTAAACCTTTACCTCATAAATATTCATGGCAGACCTGGGTCCAATTACAATTATAATTTAATTAATTAATGAATTTCATGCACAAATTGACAACTTGGTACATACATGTATCAATTTAATGAATTTTAAATGGCATAAGAAGCAATGTGCTTCTCACTGCCTGGCAAACTGTGTAGAATCTAAGCTACAAAATTGTATGAGCAAACAGACGAGACCCTGAAAGAAGCTGTCTAACATTTCTAGGGGCGTCAAAATGTGCATATGAGATAAAATAGATGTCTTCTTGGTCTAGGTTTTAGACTCTAAAATGATTAATTAAAAAATCATTGAACATCCCAATAATCAGGATTTCTGCTTTCAACATAAAGAAAAGGTGAGCAATGCATTTCTAAAAATTGTTGGGAATGACTCCATTATGAAATAAAGATGTATACATTGTAAACCTTAAGAATTCTAAGTCTCAAATACTGAATTAAAAGACTGATAAAAAGAG
>CM037794.1:5644037-5694037 GCA_021229015.1 Solen grandis | reverse complement strand
TAGTTATTGAGACATAAGCAAAATAACACTGTGCATGCAAAACTTTAACCAAAAATCCAAGTTAGAAAAGGGCCATAATTTGCATAAAATTCAGTCCAAAAGTTATCCTCTTTAGTTTTATGATGCCCCTGAAGACACTCCTTAACTTCCTAGTCAATTCCACAAGCAATTTCTGACATATAAGCTGGATAGTAGCTTGAATGCAAAAATTTAATCAAAATTCTAAGTTAAAAGGGGGTCATAATTTTTAATATATTCCATCAAGTGTTATCTTCCTTTATAGTATGATACCCCTAAACATATTGAAGATGTTTCAAATCAATCCAATGCCTGGACTCTGAGATATAAGCATGAAAGTATCTTGCATACAAAATTTTAACCAGAATTTCTAAGTTAAAAAAGGGGCCATAACTTGTAATATATTCCATCAAAAGTTATCTACCTTGATAGTATGATACACCTAAACATATTAAGGATGTTTAAAATCAATTGCATGCCTGGATACTGAGATATTAGCATGAAAGTAACTTGCATGTAGAACTTTAACCAAAATTTCTAAGTTAAAAAGGGCAATAATTTGTAACATATTCCATCAAGAGTTATCTACCATGAAATTATGCTACCCCTAAACATATTAAAGATGTTTCAAATCAATTCCATGCCTGGATACTGAGATATTAGCATGAAAGTACCTTGCATGCAAAAATTTAACCAAAATTTCTAAGTTAAAAAGGGGCCATAATTCTTATTAAATTCAGTCAAGAGTTATCTACCTTGGTTGTCTGATGCCCCTGAACATATTTATAAACTTTCAAGTCAATACCATAAATGGTTATTGAGATATAAGGTTGATAGTAACTTGCATGCAAAAAAGCAAAAGCTGCAACGCCGACACCAGGGCGACTACAATAGCTCTCATATTCTTCGAATAGTCGAGCTAAAAACTGGGTACATAATAAGCAGTTTCACTATCAGAATTACTGAGGGTGATTATTTCTCCTACAAACATGCCCCAGTTATTTACCTGATGCAGACATGACACTGCACCATTATCACACTATGGACCGACTACGTATTACATTTTTGTTGTTGGTTTGGAGTTAATTAATCGTCGCCATTCCAAGCATTAAGTGTAGGATTAAAACTGGTGTGAGGTAACACAGTGTCTCTGCACTTCTGTATCCTATGTATGCCAATGTTTTTTTTCATTCCTTGCTTTACGGCTGCCAGAATCAAATCCAGTCAGAGGAGAAGGAAAAAAAGACTACAACAAAAAATTTAAGGTAACCATGCAGCCGACAATAAATTTTACATAAACAAAAAAGAATTGCAGCTCTCTGTTTCACTATATTTTGCATCACAAAAGGAAATTTGATTTATATTTTAAACATTTTAAATAATCTGTCAAACAATATTGTCTTACTTTTCTCTTTAAATTAAAAACATTTTTTTTTTTTTTTTTTTTTCACTGCAGATCAAAAAAAAGAGGAGGCAAAAAAAAATAAAAAAGAAAATCCTCTAAAAATAGAGTATGTTATACAAATATTTTAAAAATAATGGCCTGAAATGATTGAATTCATCATGAAAAAAGATTACATAAAGATTTTCTTCCTATTGTCTATGGAATATGCATCAAATAACTCAATTATCCTGCATTGTTTTATTGTTATGATTAAAGTATACTTGCAATTTCTTCAAAAGACCAGTCAAAACGTATTCTCAGTAAAATAAATTAAATATAAATTAGTCGTGTCTGGAAAATCAAAGTAAAAATCCGTGCCAGAGGACACAAACAAAAAGTGACAAAAGCAAATACATTTTTAAATAATTAAACAGAATCATGAAAGCCATATGATTAATGTTTATAAACTTTAATGAAAAAAAGTTTAATTTCTCAAATCCTAACTCATATCACCAGAACACACAAGTCAGTCAAAGTGACCTGTCAGATTGTAAATACCTCATTATTAAAACGCAAATTTAATTTTGATTTTAACTCTTTGGCAAAAAAGTCAAAGAGAGTGCAGTCAATCAAAATCCTTTTTTTGGTTTTAATCATGTCTGCCTCCAAATCATGCATATCAGACATTTGATATTTATATAGGAAGCAAAATCAATCTTGCGAGCATAATATATGCTGTCAATTCTTGATTTATTACATTAACATTTTTTGTTCCTCTCCATGAGTAGGAAAATCTAGAATCACTGCTACACATGTCTGGTTTTAGTTTCAGGTAGATGTTTTAATTTGTTCCTTGGTTGGTTCTCAGACATTGACAGACAGTAATGCCGTTCAAACTTTCGACATGTTCAAAGTTTGGAATGTCCAAATACCGATCGCGATATCAAGTTCTTATCTGTTACTCATGCGGTTGTTACCATTTTCACCGTTACTAAGGCGGAGTCTAAATGGTATTCATACTTGTATGGCTGTTTGACAGACAGAGAGCTTGTCCACCTCCAGGGATCTTAATTACCTGCTCAAAAGCCACAACTAGTGTGATGAGGCAACAAGCAAGTTTGACCTTTTACAAGACGCAAAGTGGACGTTGATAGATATATTTATACGGTATTCATTCATTTTGTTTGTTACTGATACTTTAAACAGATGTTACTCACACGTTCCTCAGACATTTGATGTTCAGTAAGCTTGGCTGAATGAATACTTTACTCATACTTAAGCAGACGTTTCTCAGATGTTTTTAAATGTTATCGAAAATTCCACTCATCCGCTAGTATTTATGAGTAGAGTGTGCAGCCGGGTGAGTAGAAAAATGTAGCCTTACACATGTCCAATTTAACAATGCGTTCAGAGTTTATTGTTGCAATTTTTTTGTGTGTTTTTTTTATTTTCTAATATCAAAATTATCCAATTTTATTTTAATATTTTGAATCAAAATGCCATTTAAACTGATAAAAAAATAAACTTTAATATTGAAAATAAAAATATGCATGAACACCTTTCCTGAGTTTCAATCGAACGAACCATTGTCATCTGTTGAATTTCAAAAAAGGAGAAGGGTGCAATGTTTAAATATTTTAAGGGCGGCAAGGATTCGGAGAGTAAAAAGAAAGAAAAGCACATAGAAAAAGAAGAAAACAGAAAAGAATTTAAATATTCCCAAAAGGCATAGACATTTCATTTATATCCACAAATTATGTCAAAATTACAGCAAACACTTTTTACCGGGCCTAGAGGGTGACTTTTTATACAAGTTTAAAAAGTAGATCAATCTTATGTTGAAAACTGGTTAATGTTATTGCATTCTTTTTCATATAAGTATTAATTCAGTTATTAAAGATTTAATACATTTATAAATAAAATTTAAACTGCATAGTTGATTTTGAAAATTATGCATGAAATGCAGGACAAGTAGCATAACATGCAGGATGAGTAGCATAACATGCAAGACGAGTAGCTCTAAAAAAATTTTTTTGATCCTTGCATGAATATTAAGCAGGTATATGTAATCATGAACTTTTCTTTGCCACACAAACTGTGTAGAAGCTAAGCTACAATACCGTATGAGCAAACAGAGGAGACCCTGATCAGACAGCTCATAATTTTAGGAGCTGTCTGATCTGTGTCTTCTCTGTTTGCCAATGCATCAAAATGTGTCTATAGGAAGTAAAGGGTTTAATTAATCCTAGGAAGAAATAAAAGCCAAAACACAATGTGTTCTTAAAGCCCTGGAGCGTTTGAACATGATAATACATTAAGATTACGAAAATTGAAGTATAAAATGAGAAGAACTTTCAAATGCAGAACTGGAGACCTAAATTGCTTAAGGTGCAGACCATGTCAGTAATGAAATAAAAGTGACCATGAAACAGATGTTGATTTCCCACAAGATGCCGCTTCAATCTAAATGTGTAGACTCAGGAGAGTTTTAAAATCCAATGTCTAAAATCCAATGTCCTTTCTATACAAATTTATATGCTCAAGTGAAAAAAAAAATTCAATTTCTGTTTTAGAGCTGAAATTATTTTCATTACCAAGGAAAATATTATTTGAAAAAAAAAAGAAAAAAAAAAGTCATTAGTTATACTTCTCATCATCTCCTAAAACTAAAAATACTTGAAAAATGGTAATAAAATATTAATAACACATACATTGTTCATAATATTCAAGGCAAAAAGAGATGATAATTAAATACAATTTACTCATATGTGACTGTTCTAAGGTTCAGAGTCATCCTGACAGTATTTCAGCCATTGAGAGACAATGTCTACTTAAGACAGATACAGTGCTGCCAAACTGTAGTTCCACACCTAATAAGACAAAAAAATTGTGGCATAAATTGTGGCATGATACCACACCCAGTCACATTATCTTGGCATTGGGCTTATCAGGCCAACTACCTTTACATGCTGAACACCAAGCAAGGAAGCTATACCAGTACCATTTTTTGCAACTTTGGTATGTCACGGCCTGAAATTGGACCCACAATCTCCCACAATGCAATGTTTGAGTGACTTCTACAAATGAATATCAGGGATATTATTATTGTAGTTTAATGACTTTAAATGCTACATACAAAAACCAAGAGTCAATTTTTTGTTGTTGAAAATCATGCTTTTTCCAGTCATATACAGAGTTTATTTCCTTACAACCAAAATTTTAAAATTATGTTTAGCATGACCATGTGTGGTATCAATATCACTATCTATGCCCCTGAATATGAGGTAGATATATATTCACATATTCACATGAAGTTACCTTGCAAAAGCCTCAGCAATACTTTTGCAGACTTCAACTTTTACACTCTCCTTCTGGAACATGTCGATAAATGGCAGAAACTTCTCCTGTTTGAAGAAAACATCAAAATTAAGTTTATATGACCTAAAACTTCACAGTGTAAGAAATTGTTTAATGTATCATGTACCAGTTAAATACATTTCTTAACAGCATTCTTTTCTATATATCAAATTTGCTTTATGAATAAATTGAGATATTCAGATACAATCTCTATGGCTGTAGGTGCAGGAGCTTGAAATTCATTAATAACTTGAACCTGCATAGAGGAAAAGAAAATGGAGGAACATTTCCATTTTTATGAAATGCATTTCATTTTATATCATAGTGAACCCTGTTCAGAAATATTTCAAATGCTAAAATATCTGTTTGTGACTTGTTTCTTCTGTCAGTCATTAATCATGTTTTTAATGTTTGAATTAGTTTTGACAACAGTTTTGGAACAAGCTACTATTGGTTTTATCCTCATAGATTAAAGCTAAATTCTCATTGGTCAGTTGAATATAAACAAAAACATGCAATTATCCTATAGCACCATAGCATCCGCGGGAGATTATATTGAGGGACTATGAAGACATTTTGTGAGTAACACTTGTAGTTTTTATGTAATTAAGCAACTCTCATTCATTTCTGGATGACCTTTGTACATTTGCTGAGTACAGCAAAATAATCGTAAAACTGTACCTGTGGTCAAAATTTTGATGGTTATAGCTATAAAATCATGTGACACCTAGTGTGAGACAAATTTTGACCCAATAGCCATGATTTGAAAACATGGTCCTGGACTACAAGGCCATGTTACATACCAAATATCTAAACCCATGGTCTTGTGGTGTCTGACAAGAAGATCTTTTAAAGACTCCCCTATATAAGTCTTTGTAAATCAAGTGACCCCTGGGGCAGGGCCAATTCTGAGCCATGATTTGAACAAACTTAGTATATGTCTATAAGGCTATAAGGCCATGTACTGCACCAAATATCTAAACTCCAGGCCTTGTGGTTTCTGACAAGAAGATTTTTCTAGTTTTTAAGCCTATGTAATCAAGTGACCCGTTCACACCATATATCTAAACTCCAGGCCTTGTGGTTTCTGAGAAGAAGATTTTTCTACATTTTACTATTTTAGCCTATGTAAAATCAAGTGAACCCTGGGGTGGGGCCAATTTTGACCCCAGGGCCATGATTTAAACAAACTTGGTAGATACTCATAAGGCCATGTTACACACAAAATATCTAAACTCCAGGCCTTGTGGTTTCTGAGGAGAAGATTTTTCTGTTGTTTTTTTAGGTTTTTTTTTCTATACACATCTATGTTTAATCAATTGACCACTAGGGTAGGGCCAATTTTGACCCCAAGGCCATGATTTGAACAAACTTTGAAGAGATCCACCAGACAATGCTACACACCAAATATTTAAACTTATTCCAAGGGCGATTATCATGATGATACTTGCCCCCCTACTACTTCCTACTAGGGCAAAGTTGTGATAAACCTTTTAAATAAGACAATTGTTTTTTCAACAATTTTTTTCGATATTTATTTCAACTTAATGACGAAAGCATGTGAAATTAAACTGACCAGTGCAAACAATTGCGAGAAGTCTTGTTTGTGAGACAATATCTTCACGACAACCGACTGAAGCTGGGGGTAGAAGTCCTCGAAGGCACGGTCTGGCATCATGTGCTTGATGATGTCATTTAGGATTGTGTTCACCTCCCGCTTCTGAAAAAAAAAATAATATTTTTTTGACCTTTGCATACATGTATGCTACAGGTCAGCGTCTGACCAATGGTTGAAATTAGCACAGACACGTGCAGCAAGTGTCTATAAAATTGTGATTGTGATTGGGTTGCTAAACCCATTCATTTTCAAAGAAAACCAGCTGCCTAATTGTGACCTGTCAAAACATAGTTAATGATTATAATTAATTTTCTTCTTTCTCTCATGCTCTTCAATGGATAATGAGGAAACATCAGTGATTTAAAAATGATAATCAATTCACTGTTTCAAACAGTGAATGTATTACCATTTTTATTATTTTCACTGTTTGTAAAATGTTAATGTTAAGAGACAATGTCATGACATTTCAATTGATTTATACCTTGAAGTAAAAATTCATCAAGAAATACTTGAAAGAAATGCTGATTACACAATTTCTTTGTGTTCCTTTATTAGAATTAGACTATTATGAGACCGAATAACAATTCATAAGCGTGACTTTAGGAAGCTTTCCACAGGATAAAATTCATGATGAACTCGGTTACATTGTATTTAGTGTGACAGAGAAGCATTAAATAACAGAAAAATGACTAGTTTCAGTGGAATGTCATTTTTAATTCTTCTTAATTTCAGCCACTGATTCTAACACAAATGTTTGTCAGATACAATTGAAGCCTTGGATACAAGGGTCTTAATTCATCAACATGTTCAAGTACATGACACAGGAAGTGCAAATCTTCTACAGAGACATGTCACTAATTCTTCAAATATTTTAGAAGACTTTCATTATATTTCTTAATGAATAAAGGGAACTCTTACTAGATATTAATGATATAGGCTAAGGTGACTGATGAAATAGAACCCTGCACTTTAACCCTTTACTCATGATTATTCATGTACAAATTTATGACTTGATGAATATCAATTACTGAACTTTTAAAATTAATGGTTTCTGGAGTTTTATTTGCCATTTAGATGGTGTAGAATACAAGGGTCAGTCAAAAATAACTGAGCCCTACCTCATAACTTTTTCATTATTTGACACACTGTAATACAGTAATTATATTTCGCACAATTGTTTTCCAATTTCAAGTGTGTCATTTGCGCGAGAAAAACTAATGTTAGGTGACATCATATACGACTGATGTCATATTGTAACATCATGGTAAAGGGTGCCTTTACGCTAACATGCGATGATTAGATTGCATTCATTAAGATTGAAGCTAGACGGGGAAAAAGGGCATCTGAAATTTTAAAAGCTCTTGAGGAAGTTGCTTCCGAGTCTAAACTCTAATATAGTACTATCAAGCAATGGATGCTAGAATTTAATCATGGACAAAACTGTCGTTAGTAACAAACATCTACAAAAATGTTGAAAGTGTACCCAAACTACTTGAGGCTGATTGAAGATACACGTGTGATAAGATAGCATATGTGAGATGGACATTATGTTACGGGTTGGCATATCACATTTGACTAAACATTTGCAAATGAGGAAGATTGCCGCTAGGTGTGTACACCACTTGCTCTCAGAAATGGAAAAACACCAATGTGTGAATATTGCCCAATCACTCCTACAAAGGTACAATGCAGAAGGCAATGAAATGCTGCAAAGAATCGTTGCTATTGATAAAAATTGGATGCAATTGTTTGAACCTGAACTGAAGCAACAGTATACCGAATGGCACACCAAAAATTCACCAAGACCAGTAAAATTCCGCCAAAGTCAGAACTGTCCAAGATGATGATGATATTTGCATATGATTACAGTGGCATACTACCTCTATAGGGTACCAGTAGGTGAAACAGTAAATAAAGAGTACTACAAGATGTATCTTAGGACAACACTTCATCCAGCATTACGCCGAAAGCGCCCAGAGCTCATTGACTGCACGCCGCCCATTTTGCAAGACAACACTTTACCCCACAAAAGTAATGTTGTCAAGGAGCTGTTGGATGAATATGGCTGGGAAGTGCTTGATCACCCCCCTGTATTCTCCAGATCTTTTTTCCCCTAACTTTGATCTGTTCCCAAAGTTGAAAGAACCCCTACAAGGAATCCATTTTGATAGTTTAGATGAGTTAGAGTGTGCCATAAACATGTGTCATCACATAGATTGAACATTGAAGTTGGTAGACATAATAAAATAAATAGAAATGAAAGAAAGTGTACATTCTGCAATCTTAACGATATCGAAGATGAATACCATTTTGTTTTAAAATGCCCAGTATATTCTGAACTTAGACGAAAATATATACCAAAATATTATTATACGCATACAAGTATGGACAAATATATTAACTTATGCAAAATGAAAACACTGTTATGTTAGAAAAAATAGCTTTGTTTTGTGTAAAAGCCTTTAAATTAATGAATTCTTTGTGTTAATATTACTACCTTACAAATTTAAGTAAGTCATTCAACATTCAACTCTTTACATTCTCACTGTTTGTTTTATGTATTGTTGCATGTCATGTGTCACATGTTATTATTGTAATCATAGTATTATGATGATGAGCTTATAATGCTCAAGTCCATAATAAAGTATCTGTTCTGTTCTGTTCTGTTCATAAATGTGGAGGTTGAAGGTCCTAGCAACTTGTTTCCAGGCATTGTCAAGGAGATGGAATTCAGTCATTCGATCCAAGGGAGATTACTCTGAGGGATGATAAATAAGTTGTCTTCTGTTAAATTTATATAAAGTTATGAGATAGGGCTCAGTTAATTTTTACTGACCCTCATATGATTGATCTTCAATGCTGTTTGAGCAAACACAAGCGATCCTTCAGGTCAGCTGTCTGATCTGGGTCTGCCAGTTACTTTTGCAAAATGTGTCAAATGAGTCATTATGAAGTAATGTGTAAATCTGTTCATCGTTAATCATTTAGTTGTAACAGTGGTGTTTCCAATGTATATCTGGGTCCACAAAAAACATGAAAAGTATTTATAATAGATCTGCACAATCTACTTTAACCCTTTTTTTTATTGCATATAACAGTTATAATGACAATCCCCAAAATTGAAGAGATATTAAATTGTGTTTTATAATACCAAACTCAAAGATTTGTCTCCCTTACCTAGGAAAAACATGATAAAAATAGAATTGTATCACTCAACTTTTCCATTGGTATATAAACCAGACTTGACTCATTTTTTGTTAAATGTAAGATTATCACCTTGTTCACCATTTACCTCAGGACTATTCATGTACAAATGTACAATCAAATGAAAATGAATTTAATGAATTTTAAATATCATATCTGGATTTCCTGTGTTTGCCAAGACATCATAACATATCTTTATGAGATGAAGGGTCAGTCAAGCTAGGACAGTTGGATACCAAGCCATAACTTAAAAAAATATTTCTATTACATATTAATGTACATTATTATTCAACTATACAAAAATCTCCACAGAAAACCAATTTTGGTGATAGATCCAAATTCCTTAATTTTGATATAAGAATAAATCCTGACACATCAATCTACATGTACATTTTTTCTAACCAAAGTGCTGGAATTAAAAACTGCTAGCCCATTTTTAGGAAATAATATGGGGATTTTTCAAGGTTATCACAAATGAAATCAAGAAACTGTGGACATTTGCATGCTTTAAGCTTTCCCACTTGTAACAGAGGTGTGAGTTGTAATCAAAATCAGAGGCCTGCTGTCCTCTACATTTTTCATTCTTTTTTTTCTTTCTTTCATTAAACAGACACTATTTAAAAAAAAATCTCATTCAATTGCTGAAATCAATCAATTTTCCAAATTTCTTTGGAATCCTGAGCACTGTGTTCCTTGGACACAGAATGATCAGGAAAGCATAGTATGGTTGCTTAAACCAAGATTTCAACAGAAATCAAAGGTTTCTTTTTTTTATGAATGATCTCACTTTTTTTTTTTAATTAAAAATGCAGAATAACATTAAAATGGATCCATTTCTTTCATTAACACCAATTTCCCTTCTTGTCTTCAGAAAAAAAAACCTATTAGCATGCAACTAATCCAACAGGATGAACCATCATCTTCAGTTACTTTCTCGTTTATTTCTTTTATTTTCATGTTTTATTAGCATATGCTCAAGTGTAAGCTGTAATTGTGACAGGTAAATTGTCTGGCATTCTTTTATCATCAACAATAAAATAAAAACTAATTAAACAAGAGCCATGTTAACATGGCCATCCCCTGCCAAATGCTTGCTCTTTAGAAGATGTGTTCATTTTTAAAAGAAATTTTTGGTAATGAAGACTAATGTTTGAAGTGATTATAGATATGAAACCAATGTGAAGACCTACTAATTCCTCTATTTTGAGGTCTACAGGTAAAATGTCAAGGTCACAGTTGTGGCAAAAATTAAGCCTGAAAAATAACAACCGGCAATAACTAAACAAGAGGCCCATGATGGCCCTAAATCGCTCACCTGAGATAAATAGGTTGACCAAAGGAACATCTGTACCAATTTATTTTAAAATCTGGCCAGTAGTTTTGAAGAAGATGATTTTTAAAGTTTTCATATTTTTTTTCTTTTTGTTGCCATGGCAACCAGAGTTCTACATGGATCAAGTTTATTTTAGCAACTTTTGTGAAGGTTGACCCAAGGATCATCCCTGCCAAGTTTAATCAAATTCTGTCTAGTGGTTTCAGAGAAGATGTTGTTTAAAGTTTTCTCTATATACATATTAGGCAAATAAGCCCCGCCCCTGGTGGCCATGTTTTTTTACGGATCGGAATAATTTTAGCAACTTTGGTAGAGGTTGTCCAAAGGAACATCTGTACAAATTTATTTTAAAATCTGGCCAGTAGTTTTGAAGAAGATGATTTTTAAAGTTTTCAATTTATTTTTATTTTTGTTGCCATGGCAACCAGAGTTCTACATGGATCAAGTTTATTTTAGCAACTTTTGTGAAGGTTGACCCAAGGATCATCCCTGCCAAGTTTAATCAAATTCTGTCCAGTGGTTTCAGAGGAGATGTTGTTTAAAGGTTTCTCTATATACATATCCCCCCCCTGGCGGCCATGTTTTTTTTACGGATCGGAATAATTTTAGCAACTTTGGTAGAGGTTGACCCAAGGAACATCTGTACCAATTTATTTCAAAATCTGGCCAGTAGTTTTGAAGAAGATGATTTTTAAAGTTTTCATTTTTCTTTTCTTTTTGTTGCCATGGCAACCAGAGTTCTACATGGATCAAGTTTATTTTAGCAACTTTCGTGAAGGTTGACCCAAGGATCATCCCTGCCAAGTTTAATCAAATTCTGTCCAGTGGTTTCAGAGAAGATGTTGTTTAAAGGTTTCTCTATATACATATAAGGCAAATAAGCCCCGCCCCTGGCGGCCATGTTTTTTTACAGATTGGAATAATTTTAGCAACTTTGGTAGAGGTTGACCCAAGGAACATCTGTACCAAATTATTTTCAAATCTGGTCAGTAGTTTTGAAGGAGATGATTTTTAAAGTTTTCAAATTATTTTTCTTTTTGTAGCCATGGCAACCAGAGTTCTACATGGATCAACTTTATTTTAGCAACTTTTGTAGAGCCTCACCCAAGGAACATTCCTGCCAAGTTTCTGTCCAGCGGTTTCAGAGGAGATGTCGTTTTAAGAAAATTGTTGACGACGCACAACGGACAACGCACGACACACGACGCACGACGACGGACGACGGACGAAGGGCGATCCTAAAAGCTCACTTGAGCACAAAGTGCTCAGGTGAGCTAAAAATTATGAAAGGTAGAGTTATCATTCTTGTGCAGTGAACTCTTCCTCAATGAGATCTATTCACCTATGAAGTATCAAGTTGATACCTCAAATACTTTTCGAGTAATGCTCCGAACAAAAATGTGGGATGGAAGGACAGACAAATGTAGGGACGGACGGACGGACAGACGGACAGATGGAGACTATTACCATATCCCTGCTGCCTTCAGTGAGGGATATTAAAATCCTGAAAAGATATGAACATGTTTCTTTATCCTTTAAAATATACCCCATAGAGCTAACCATTCCATAAATATACCCCATAGAGCCAACCATTCCATAAATGTACCCCATACAGCTAACCATTCCAAGCAACCCCAAATATACCCCATACAGCTAACCATTCCATAAATATACCATATAGAGCCAACCATTCCATAAATATACCCCATACAGCTAACCATTCCATAAATATACCATATAGAGCCAACCATTCCATAAATATACCATATAGAGCCAACCGTTTCATGAATATACCCCATACAGCTAACCATTCCATAAATATACCATATAGAGCCAACCATTCCATAAATATACCCCATACAGCTAACCATTCCATAAATATACCATATAGAGCCAACCATTCCATAAATATACCCCATACAGCTAACCATTCCATAAATATACACCATAGAGCCAACCATTCCATAAATATACCCCATACAGCTAACCATTCCATAAATATATCCCAGTGAGCCAACCATTCCATAAATATATCCCATACAGCTAACCATTCCATAAATATACCCCATGGAGCCAACCATTCCATAAATTATTCTCTGTAATGTTATTGGACTCTAGTTAGACGCTATTGTTACATTGTCATAGCTACTAACCTATTATAGATACAATTAGAGATTATAATATGACCGTTGCATTAGTTATGCAATGTCTGTCTCAGTTGTGACTGTCGTTAATACAAATATTTGTTATTATTTAATACATATGGTTACTGTCTGGCTGGATGGTAACCAACCAATATATAAGCTGACCGGTCTAGGGTCTAGAAAAGCAGATCTTGTGGGATACCTAGAGAGATCTTGTTAGAGCCTAGAGACTACCTCCAGCACGATCTTGCCAGATACCTTGGGACTGAATAAATCTATTGCCAGCCGCCACCGTCTCGTGTTAGTTTATAATCCGGCCATAACACTACAACTCTAATTAGAGCCAACCATTCCGTAAATATATCCCATTGAGCCAACCTTTTCATAAATATACCAAATAGAGCATGCAACCATTCTATAAATATACCCTAATTAAAGCCAACAATTCCATAAATATACCCTATAGAGCCACAAATTCCATAAATATACCAAATTGTTTTATAAATATACCCTATAGAGCCAACAATTCCATAAATATACCCTATAAAGCCACAAATTCCATAAATATACCATATAGAGCCAATCGTTTCATAAATATACCCTATAGAGCCAACAATTCCATAAATATACCCTATAGAGCCAACCAGGAGGTTAATGATTTTATAAATATACCCTATAGAGCCAACCAGGAGATAAATGATTTTATAAATATACCCTATAGAGCCAACCAGGAGGTTAATGATTTTATAAATATACCCTATAGAGCCAACCAGGAGATAAATGATTCCATAATGAACATAAATTTTGCAAATTTTGCTTATCAATAACAATGTGTTGGAACAATCTTTATTTTGCAATGCTACCAATTATTTAAATTTGAAATTGCAAAATGAATTGTCCCACAAACCATTTAATGATATGTATATTCGACTTCAAAGCCAAGCCAGGATCAAATTTTTTCCAATAGATGTACCAAGTTGAGACCATATTAAAGCAATGGAAATAGAAAAAGAAATTTCAGAATTTTTTCACTTCAGTTAGAATTTTCCCTCTTGATTTGATGAAATTGTTGAAAAAAAAATCTCTCTGAGAAGATAGTACGAGGGTTGTTCAAAAATAGATAGGACTGAGGGTTTTGCATCCTCTTTTTCTGTTAGATTTTAGATATTTTCATATGTACGGCGATTGGAAAATGTTTTCTACATTTTTGTCTTAATTCCATTATATCGTACAGTACTCTATTCCGACGTACCACTATTACGACGCCTTTTTTGTTTTGACCTCAATTTTTATTAAATGAATTCCGTGTGACATCATTCTTACAAGTTTTGTTTGTCAACATCCCTTTTAGCGTTAGAAAGCCAAAATGTGGCGAGTTATTGATGCAGGGCTATTATTTAGTGTACTTTATACAACACACCTGCAAAACCTCCTTTTCAATAAGTACTTTTTCTCATCTGGCATATTTTTAGTGAAACAATGAAATAAAAAAAATCTGTGCAACCAACATTTCTTCGTATATTATTTCTGACACAAAAAATTCAATTTTTAAAAACATGCTACAATGATTAAATGAAAAACCAATCTGATGTGTCGTTTCATCGTACTCTCAAGTCAGCCTCACTGAATTATACAGACATGCTCACTAGTGATTTTTCGTTGAAAAAACGGTGTCAGCCACTTGAAAACAATGTAAGACTGGATAAATGACTTAGTTTTGCCATACAAAGGAAAATTATATTTCTTGTTTATGTTAAATCAAAAAGAACATGATTTTTTTCTTAGATGCGTCATACTGCATACTCGAGGATATTTTTTTACTATACGCACGCGCATTTTACAATTGAATAACCATGGTAACACGCAACCGGTGCAATGCATCAAGTCAGTTGTTGAAGCACCATTTTTCTCCTATTTTTTTTTTATTATTTGTCGTTTGCTTTTATTCATATTCCGCCAACATGTTTCATTATATATAAGTGATGTCATGTCCTGATTTGGCATCATTTAGACGTTAGATGCCAAAGTAAACAAGATTTGAATAATACTGGTGATAACGTTAAATGTGCAAACATGCTGTCAAATGATAAGTTAAAAATTCGCCACTTGTCAAATTTTGTCAGCATATTATGTTGATGTATTTCTTTGGTCCCAATGGTGTTATTCTCGACACACTCAATGAAGATGTAGATTTAAATGGCCCCAAAAATGAACAATGTTATATATATAGTGCGTACAGGTGACTTAGTAATACAAATTTACAGCAGTACATATAACAGAGATCTAGAATAGACCTTTATTGCTTGAAGAATCTAAACTAGAACTAATTGAATGAGCTATATAAATCCCCAGACTTTAGAGTCTTAATCTCTGTTGAGCAATAACACAAAACAATTATTTGCAATTTATGATACTTATTTTTCAGAAATGACAGCAATTAATACCTCTAGGATTAGCTGATAACTGTTTTGAGAGACGTTATCCAGCAGGCTGAATATCATGAGTCTGGTCTATTATATAGCGGCATCAACATTGTGTCTTTCTTTAACCCTTTCCCTCATATAGACTCATTTTGACGCACTCAATAGGTACCACATAAAGCCTGATCTGCAGAAAACCACAGTTAAACCTTACCAAATTTAATTACAAAATCCTCATTTCCAGACCACTGAGGAGCAGCGAACAGCATAAAACCTGATCACCCTGCGAGTTACTCGCAGGCTGATCTGGTTTTATGCTGTTCGCATAGGTCTTTTCATGGTTTCCTCTGTGACGGAAAGGGTTAATATGTAGAAGAAACGTAGAATCATAACATAAGCTTTGTTGTATTCTTATGCAATCTTATTTCTGTATAAACAATTAAGACTTTGTTATTTCTTGATTTCATTATAAAGCTTTACATAATTGAATCATAGAGCAAGAGGGCCACACAGGGCAAGGATCCTTCACCTGAGTATAGGGTTACCCAAGGAACATCTGTACTAAAATACTTTGATATCTGGCCAGTAGTTTTGAAGGAGATGATTTTTAAAATTATCTTTTTTTTTCTGTTGCCATGGCAACCAGAGTTCTACATGGATCAAGTTTATTTTAGCAACTTTTGTGAAGGTTCACCCAAGGATCTTCTCTTCCTGGTTTAATCAAATTCTGTCTAGCAGTTTCTGAGGAGATATTGTTTAAAGCAATGGCAATGACGGATGGCGCACAATGACAGACGCAGGGTGATCACAAAAGTTCACCTTGAGCACATTGTGCTCAGGTGAGCTAAAAATGAATAATAGATCATTTATTAAAGTCTCATTTGATCTTCTTCTATTGTACAGGTAATGGCTAGCAACCATTTTCTGGTCATTATGGCCATATATTTGACCTTGTGGTCAAGAATAACCCACAAAAGGGAGTCATTTTAATTTTTTGCTGAAGAGACAGCATCAGAAGAGACAATGGTTGGATTAAAAGTCAGTCCAGGGGTGATATCCTAGCTTGCAAATAAACCGCTTTCCCAATGTATAGCACCGATACATGGGAGACAAGTTCCTGGGTAGAACCTGAGTAATGAGTTCTCCCGAGTTCCCATAGATAGCAACCCCATTTTAATGAGTGCCAGGTAATAGTCGATCTGGTATTTATTTATATGTCTTTGGTCTGACACAGTCACTTAAGGAAATTAAGTGCCCTGGGTGGGATTCAAACCCAAAACCTCCTGAACACGAAAAAGGACACTCTGCCATCAAGTTATGTGTCTTTTAAGATCATGTTGACAGAAAAAATCACTGATGTTCTGTTGTTTTCTGTCACTAAATTCACCCACAAATTATAGATAAAACAATATATCGAAATTCTCATTATGTAACCAAAGCATTGCTGAAAAAGTGACTGGAACTGAAGTTTGATATACCGCAATCATAAATTATCTGCTACATTTTAATTAAGCTGGAAATGTCATGTCATCTGCTGCATATCAAAACCACATAATGAGAGTTACATAAAGGGACTCTGTTTTAATGAGCCCTTATATGGAAACATTCTGTTATAACTAGAGAACAAGAATGCTTTATAATTATATGGCATCTTATATAAAAACATCTAAAAAACTGTAAGTAAACATGTACAGTATTATTATAGTGAATGAAATAATATCTGAATATAACTGAATCAGGGTTTTTCTTTTTCTTGTTCTTGTACTTAATAACTTAAAGATCAAACTACAGAAACATCAATTTAGCTCGAATATTTTAAATCTCAGTTTATAACAAATCATGGACAGTTATCATCTTTAATGGACCTTCAGTAAAGAAAATCTTCATAAAAACTCGCCTGATGCCTATTATCACCTACAGATTATCTATAATACCGTAATCATATCAACAAGTACGGAATTCCATGGCCAACGATTCGGCTCTTTCAAACATGTTCCAGAAACTGCTTAATTTACATAAATATAAATACAAGCCATCTAAAAATAGAAGTGCACGCACCACTTCATCTGGGAGTAGAGTGCTCAACTTTATTGAAATATTTCTCCAATGAAAAACAAACGTTATGCAACTAGAAAATACATTAATTCATTTTTTCTAAAGAACTGTTGTGGCTTAGGTGGTTTTTATACTTTTAGTATAAACAAACATCTCATCTTCCACAAGCGAATTGTGTTACCGTGCACGGGTTATACATGGGGTCATTCACCAGACACCTTTTTGGCTTATGGTTATGCATGTCCTACAAGCGTTACAAAGCTCGATCGTTTCTGGAAATCTTTGTGTGAATATTCGGGAAATCTTCATGAAGGGGTAGGAGAATTAGTGTCCTTCTGTCATTTAATATACTGGTATTTTTATCGGCATCGATCAGGCTAATCGTTTGACTTACAGAGGCAATATTTTGCATATTGTCAAAAAAAGATTGAATTTTTATATTTTCACATTACATACATACATACATTACATACATTTCATACTTTCTGTATTTATTGCACTGATTTTGGGTAGTATTGCAACTTCAAATATATTGAAGGTTTTGAATTATACGCTGGTCTGTAAACTTATAAGGGATATCAATGAAGGAGATTAATGCACTTGCAACTTGGCTTTGGCTTTGCTTGCATTTAACACGTCAGTCATATGGGGACCGTTGTCTTGGTGAGACAGATATAGTGCTGCCACAGTCAGCGGTATCAGGGCGTAGACAAGTGCCATTATCATGACACTGGACCAACCAGTCCAGGAGCTTCACTAATGTGCTGAGAACAAATTAAGCACAAGGAAGGATTACCAGTGAATTTTGCAATTGAAAGCTCGAGGCTGAGCCATGGGCTAGGATGGGATATGAATGATTAAAGTTAAGTCCCAACTTTAAAAAGTGAAGTAAAAAAAAATAAAAAAAAGCATTTCTCTTATATGACAGTAATTTTTAATACCTAAAGAATATATTGATGTACAACAAAAATATTTCAGTGATATTTCTGCAGTCTCCTCTGACATAAAAAATAATAAATAATAACACTAATAAACTGACAGCCTGATGCAAAACTTTTGTAAATGTTTCTTTATTTATATTAATTACAATTCTAAGCTTTGCACTAAGTCATTTATTTTTAAAAGTTTATTAGATTTGAAATTATCTGAATTTTTTTTTAATTCTTAACAGTGTTATGCTGTCATAACATTTGCATGAAATCCAATTCGTTTATCCTCCAATACAATATCCTTGCTACATTGTAGGAAAGATAAAAGAGATATAATCATACAATTCCATAAGAAACAAGAATTATCATCAAAGATGATGAATACCCACAGATTTGCTTTGTCACAGTTATTGTTACCATGTAAGACAGTCTTGAAACATAACAAAGGGCATAACACATTCAAAATCAAGCAATCGTGATGTGCAAACAATATACTCAACTAGGCTTGGTTTTATCAGTCTTGTAAAGTTTTATCAAAATCCAACCAAAGGTAGCTGAGAAATAGGGCGGACAAATCATGTCTACATACGGACAGACAGACCAAAAACCGTCCAACAAGGACGTGACTTCAATATAGCCCCCATGATTATACTTCATATCTGGGTTTATAATAAATGTTCTGCTCTTCATTTTCTTATCTAATGTATAAAAAATCATTCACTGAGAGCAAATTGCTGTTACAAACAACAAAATATGTACAACAGATGATGGAAAGGAATAAATTAAAATAAAAATAGTTGGACATCATTTTGACTATTTTATTACTTGCATGGAATGGTAGCAGTGATAACTGTGCTATAAAGGAGTTAACTGCTGCTTAGGGCTTGCAAATCTCACTTATGATTCAGTAAGAAAGAAATTTCTTCAAAAAAAGATACATGATGAAGATTTTGTAAATATGCTTTGAGTGATCTTCTCCATCTATATGTTAAGAATCACATGAACCCCCTACCCTATATACATGTAGATGTGTTTTGATGCCTTGGCAAACAGGGAAAAACAAAATTAAATATATTTTTAAAAAAATAGGCTTTGTACTATCAAGCACAATGAAATTTATTGGGTTGCGGTCACGGGGCATGTGGCCATGACCACAAGCCAGTAATATACTACTCAAAATTTGATAGGGATCACTTATGTGATTGTATATATTTTTATGGGTATACAACAATTAATTAGTTCAAAGATATTTTGATAATTTTGATATTAAAGTGTATTAATTTGTTGTTTTGTTATGTACTGATTAATCACTGAAGCGTGACAACGGTGTAATCTGGATAAGGGTGGCTTTTTAGGTTTTTGTGCATGGGTGATACAAGTGGAATGAATTTGAAAGTGAGCCAAAAATGTAAAGATGTTGTCAATATCGAGTGTGGTGCCCATTTGCGTGGATTACGGCCTGACACCGTCTCCTCATGCTACTGATAAGCCCGCGTATGGCATCTTGTGGGATTCGAACCCACTCCTCTAAGAGGGCCTGTCTAAGCTCTTGGATGGTGGTTGGCTTAACAGGGCAAGCTGAAATCGCTCTCTGAAGAATGTCCCAGACATGTTTATTTTGGTTTAGGTCTGGAGATCTTGCAGGCCAGTCCATCCTAACAATTGTTTCATTTTCAAGATACTCATTTGTCACTCTGGCTCTGTGAGGTCTGGCACTGTTGTCGTCCATTTCAACGAAACTTGGGCCCACTGCACCAGCGTATGGACGCACGTATACATCCAAGACCTCATCGATGTATTATTGACCCGTCAGTGTGCCATTGTCGATGATGTGCAAACAGGTCTTCCCCTGACCCCTGCCCAAACAATAACCGAGCTCCTACCATACCGATCATGATTAGCTATGCATACTGGTGCAAACTGTTTGTTGGTTGTTCTCCACACCCATGCAGGCCTGTCTGTAAAGTCAATACAGAACCTTGACTCATCAGTGAAAAGTACTGGAGTCCAGTTGTTTAAGGTCCATGTTATGTGATTTCTGGCCCATTGAAGACGTGCCTGGATGTGATTGTGCGTCACTGGAACGCAAATGGCAGGTCATCTAGCCCTTATGCCAACATCATGGAGTCGGTTCCGAATGGTTTGAGTCAAAACCCGAACCCCTCTTGCATTCTGAACCTCATTCTGGAGGGTTGTCAGGCGTTCATAAAGCGGTGGCGTCATGCTTGAAGCACAATAATCTTGGATTCGCCATAGAACCTTTGCCTTTTTGAATTTTGAAAAACGGACACCAGGATGTACAACTAGAGCCTAACATACACATTCTGGAAATTTTGATGAAAATCGGTCCAGAAATGATAGCTGTTGACTGCGTACAAACTTTTTCACCTGACGTCAAATCTGACTTTATATGACGTCATATGAATATGAAATTCATTGCATCCGGAAGCTCATGGTTTGAAATATATGTCATAAAAATTTTATTGTTCTGAGTCAATGGCAACACATCGAAATTAACACAAATATAAGAGGAAGAAAAAAAGAATGATAAGAACAAGTATTATGAAAGTATTGCTTAGGCAATACTAAGTCCCCTACCGGCAAATGGAAAACTAAGACCCCCCAACACACACACAAACACAACCTGTTTATTCTAATTCCAAGGGCCGTAATTCCGTCAAAAATCAATGGACCGGAACAAAACTCAAACTTGATCTGTAACTCATGGTGATAGACTCACACACCAAAAATTAGATGAATATCTGCAAGTGTTTAGAAAAAAAGTCCGGAAAACTGTTATTTTAACGAAATTTTCTAATTCCAAGGGCCGTAATTCCGTCAAAAATCAGTGGACCGGAACGAAACTCAAACTTGATCTGTAAGTCATGGTGGTAGACTCACACACCAAAAATTAGATGAATATCTGCAAGCGTTTAGAAAAAAAGTCTGGAAAACATGTATGTGACTGACGGACTGATGGACTGACGGACGGAGTGCAAACCTATAGTCCCCTTCGGCGAAGCCGGTAGGGGACTTATAATAAAAAAAACAGTACAAACCCAATAGGACTTTCTGCCGAAAGGGCAGAAAGTCCTAATCATCCTTTTCCAAACTACAGATACAAGGGATTTCAGCATCATTCCATTTGTTGAATTGATGAAATGCTGATTTCAATTCATTATCTTATCAGTTACAGACAAAAAAAAAGTTCACCACTCTTTGACACAACCTTAAACCTATCCTTATTCTTATAATGAAATATTTTTGGTGGAATCCAAATATTTTCTTTCATGTATTAAAAAAAAAAGTATTCTAGGTGAGAACCATGGGACTAAAATAATTTTCAAAGGATCTGTACAACAAAAAATATACAGAAAATAAAGACCATGTTTCTATCTGAAATAATCCCTTAAGTACACAGAGATAGAGTTCTGTAAAATTAAACTGACACTAAAACAATCTTATGTTGGCAATGACATTTTTGAACATCATAAAAAAATGCATTTTAGGTGGAATGTACTGAATATTAAAGGAACCAGCATTGTTAAACAATATGCAGAGATTTGTATGTGTTGATTTATATAAAGCAGATTTGACATCAATGGGATGGATAAACAAGAGGGCCAAGATCATGTCTTATATTGTTCAACTAACTACCACTACCCTTGAAACAGTCCAAGCATGAGCTAGAGTGTTTACAATAGCAAATAATGTATATTTCTTTAAATATTGGGCATTTTTTCTTAACCCTTTCCCTCATATAGACTCATTTTGACAAACTCAATAGGTACCACATAAAGCCTGATCTGCAGAAAACCACAGTTAAACCTTACTAAATTTAATTATAAAGTCCTCATCTCCAGACCACTGAGGAGCAGTGAACAGCATAAAACCTGATCTGCCTGCGAGTTACTCGCAGGCTGATCTGGTTTTATGCTGTTTCGCATAGGTCTTTTCATGGTTTCCTCTATGAGGGAAAGGGTTAATTAATTCAAAGGCATGTTGATCCTGGGGCCGTATTCAATATATATCTTAAAAAATTTTTTATATCCTTAAATAATAAAAAAACTCTTAAATTTGAGGCTACTTTAAAGACAAGAGTACCAGTGATGCCACAAAATACGCCGCCACAAAATATAAAGACCAAGAGGGTCCTTTTGATTATTGCTTTTAACATTTCTGTAAGCATAAGCTAATAATGAAGTCTGTGAGACCAATTAATTTAGCTAAACAGAGATAGAACCCTAAAAAGGCTTTCAATATGAAAGTAGGTCAAATAGCAGTATCAATATGAATCCTTTTTTCTTTCTCCACATAACTCTTGCAAAAATCACTGTACCAGAAAATCCCAGCTTTATGCACTTTTACCTGTTTAGAAACTTGAGTTGTGTTTTCAAGAGACCATGATTAGAAAGGCATAACTATTGCAAATATTGATGAACATCAAAATCCCTTCTATATCAATCAGCTACAGAGACTAAGTTTCAAGGGACACAAATCTTGTAAAAATCAATGAACTGAAAAATCACCACTTCATGCACATCTACCCATTATAGTAATGCCACTGATCAAGTTTTGAAAGATTTGTTTAGAAACAAAGGAGGAGTTGCATTCACAAGGCTGCAATATCAATCGGCTACAAGCAAAGTTTCAAGGGACACAAATCTTGTAAAAATCAATGAACCGGAAAATGGTGCAGAAAAATTCTTAACTGAATTTGGCTGAGAGGTTAAAGTCATAAATATTGTCTGCAAATTTGAAAAAAAAATGCACAAGAAATGAGATGCCTAGAGAGTATAAACAAACTAAATGTGGATAACAAAGGACAAATAACAGGCACCCTGCAATGATCATATCTCACCTTGCCAAGTTCATGGACAGCTAGGTGAGCTGAAAAATGAATTATTCAAACAGAAAAAGCTATTTCCAAGTTACATTATTAATGAGCTCCAGTAAGAGATCTTGCTTTCGGTTTTTTACAAAAATGAAATAACAAAAATAACAAAGTATTTCATAATGCATGAATCATGAACAATAAAACCAAACCCACATTTCTGACAGGAGACCACAAGAAGAAGAATTATGACAGATAATGGCTGCAAATGGAAATATGGGCATAAAATGGGGAAGTTGTTGATGGTCTAACAGCCAAAATGCTGACAGATTATTCTAACTCAAAGAAGGAGAGTGTCCACTGGGATGTCAGCATCAGCATTTTCTGGTTTTGCTTATCTTGGGGTGCCCATATGTCGGAAATGTTTTTGTGGTAAGCATTGCTAATGTGAAGACAGGAAGTAGGGTTTGTGCAACCTGTCTCTCAACATAACCAAGATAGTACTCACTGCAGTCTAGTAATTCAGTGAATCAAATTATTTAGGTCTTAGTAATGCATCCTTTTGGCACTGCCAGCTAGTACTTAAAATTTACATTCCACATTCCAGTTCATACTTTTTTTTTTCTTCAATAATTCTAATATAATTCTATATATCAATAAAATTTGGCAGTAGATTTTTCTTATTATCCAAAAAACCTGAGTCAGGCGCATTCAAAAATACAGAAATTAGGTGCCTTAACCCTTACCCTGCTGGAACCGTAAGTGTTAACCTTTGCCACCGGAAAAGAGCCAGGCCAGCCTTTACTGTTGGCTGACCAACTACAAGTTTTCATCTTCTTATCCCTAAAACTGATAATGGACAGTTCCAATAAAGATGCTGGCTAAGTCCATTTAAGAAATTCAGCAGGTTAAGGGTTTATTGGTCATGTGGTGAATAGTAACAACTACATGACTGTGAAGGTAACTTGAGTTAAAACCCAATTGGGAGCAAGGATTTTTCATGTCTTTCCCAGGCACCATGCACTTGTACATATTCCCAGGAACCTTCAAAGGGGGATAAGTATCAATTGCATTAACCCTTTCCCTCATATAGACTCATTTTGACGCACTCAATAGGTACCACATAAAGCCTGATCTGCAGAAAGCCAAACTCAAACCTTACCAAATTTAATTGTAAAATCCTCATTACCAGACCACTGAGGAGCAGCGAACAGCATAAAACCTGATCAGCCTGCGAGTTAACTCGCAGGCTGATCTGGTTTTATTGCTGTTCGCATAGGTCTTTTCATGGTATCCTCTATGAGGGAAAGGGTTAACTTGTTTCCCAAATCCATGCAAAAATAGATAAGAACTAACTTAACACTCCCAGTTTAGGAAGGATTTCCATCAGTTGTGTTACAAAAATAATTCAATTAACCACTTAACTCATATAATTATGTTCATGTACAAACTTGATTATCATTCATTCACTCGAATTTTAAGTGGTATATGTCAATGGGGTTCAAATTTGAGTGGGGCAAATGCTATCGTGTATAAGGGTAACATTAAGAAATAGAGGGCAGGGCACTGTTTTGAGACCAACAGTGGCAAATCGCATTTTTAAACAAATATGGCATTGAAAATGGACAGGTTATGTTTAAAATGAAAGAAATGCAAGATCCTAAACTTTTTTGCGACAGATTTTCTCATTTTATGATATCTTGGTTTTCATGTGCCAATCAAGTTTGACAACTGCTGGGGACTGGCTATATCCGGTTTTATTGGAGTGATAAAAATGGTAAGTTTTCATTGGTCAATCAGAATATAAACAAAACTCATTTTTCTCAGGGGAAAAGGATATATTAGAGGAAATATTTACCATTACACTGGATATCAATCATTATGAATGAATCTTTAATTTTTATCAAGGTTTTGAAATTTCCGCTGCAATTACTAAAATCAATTCAAATGCATTGGCCATTGAGAACTAACCTTTTCTTCATTACAATACAGAAATCAGAAGTAGCCATTCCCTGCAGTTGTCAAGCTCTATTGAAACATTAAAAAGACATTTTTATCATTTATAAGAGAGAAAATAACACAGGAACAACATTTAGTTTTTTTTTATATTCATTTCAAACACAAATGAACTATATTGTAGGGAGAAATTACACAAAAATATGTTATTTATAAATTAAGTCAAAAACAGTGTCCTGATGCCTTCCCTTGTTAATTTTACCATAATTAGTCCCCTACCGGTGTTCACACCGGAGGGGACTATAGGTTTGCCCTCCGTCTGTCCGTCCGTCCGTCCGTCTGTCCGTCTGTCCGTCCGTCTGTCCGCTCAAATCTGGATCCCGCGATAACTTAATAACTAAGCAAGCTAACTTGATGAAACTTGGTATATGACTAGATGGCAATGTGTAGATTATGCACGTCATTTTATTTTTGTTCTTCGACTAAAATTGTGGTTGCTATGGTAACGGAAATAGTGAAAATATGGCAAAAAATGGGATCCTGCGATAACTAAGCAAGCTAACTTGATGAAACTTGGTATATGACTAGATGGCAATGTGTAGATTATGCACGTCATTTTATTTTTGTTCTTCGACTAAAATTGTGGTTGCTATGGTAACGGAAATAGTGAAAATATGGCAAAAATGGGATCCCGCGATAACTAAGCAAGCTAACTTGATGAAACTTGGTATATGACTAGATGGCAATGTGTAGATTATGCACGTCATTTTATTTTTGTTCTTCGACTAAAATTGTGGTTGCTATGGTAACGGAAATAGTGAAAATATGGCAAAAAATGGGATTGATTACCATATTGAGTCAAGGTGGAGCCGGTAGGGGACTTTATGTGTTGCATACAACACCAGTTACTTGTTATTTATTGTTCTATTGGGGTTTACCGTCACTGCGATAGTATTTCAATCATATAGCAACGTCCAGCTAATTACAGGTGGAGGAAGACCCCCGAGTACACAAAGGTACCCGGGTAGAACCACCGACCTACCGCAAGCCAGCTGGAAGGCTTCCTCACATGAAAAATCCGAAAGAGAGAGATTTGTAGTCCACGACTGTAACCGCTCGGCCATGGCGGCCCCCTTTACCATAATTATGATATACAATATGATTTTACCCATTTAAGTTTGAGTCCCTGTGTTATGTGACAATGGATTTTTTTTTTTTTTGCTGTACAGTGTAAAATCAATATTGTATGAGAAAACAGAGAACATCCTAATCAGACTGTTCCTAACAGGTGCTGTCTGATCTGGGTCTTCTCTGTTTGCCAATGCATCAAAATGAGTCTATATGAGGTAAAAGGTTATACCAGTCACTTAAATTTTCTTGAATAGTGTAAAAAGAAACTTAACATGTATTTAAACACTCAAAATGGAAAATTATCATCAGCAAAAAATATTGTAACAGGAACTTATTTTTTATAAGCTAAAACAAGATTTAATTTTCCTATGATTTAAAGTATTAAAATATCAATCGAAATTTTTTTACATTTTTAAACATTCTCATAGAACAAAACATTGGAAATGAAATTCCATCAAAAACATGGATTCCTTGCTTGAGAGACCAAATTAAGTAAACAGATTAATGCTTGTTGTTGCTGAGGCTTGTTTCCTTAATTCTGTAGTGCTTTCTTTAATTCTGTAGTGCTTTTAGAATAAGCACAACTTAAAACATAAAAAATTCTGAAAACAAAGACTTTGATGCAGAATAATTGGTAAGATCCATAAATTAATTGAGGGGTGAAAGCAAAACTAAGGCTTAGTGCATATTTATATATAAGCACTTAGCTTAGTTTCGCTCCTCACATTGATTTTGCTAGGGCTATGGTAACTGAACAAATCCAGCCAATAGTTTGGGACAAAAAAAAAGTTTTTACAAAATGGCTCAGCCTTACACACACATTTTTCATTTGACAGATTTTATCTTGAATAACCTTGGTAAAGGGTTAGTAACCCAAGAAATATTTATGCCAAATGATTATCAAATCTAGCCTGTAGTTTGAACAATTCATGATAATAATAGTTTTAAAGTTACAGTATTTTTTCTTTCTGTTTCCAAGGCAACCAGATTTCTGAACATAATCCAATTCTTTCAACAACACTAAAAAGAAGCCATCCAAGAAACATCTCTGTAAAGTTTTATCAAAATTGGTTAAGTAGTTTAACCCTTTCCCTCATAGAGGACACCATGAAAAGACCAATGCTAACAGCATAAAACCAGATCAGCCTGCGAGTAACTTGCAGGCTGATCAGGTTTTATGCTGTTCGCTGCTCCTCAGTGATCTGGAAATGAGGATTTTGTAATTAAATTTGGTAAGGTTTAACAGTGGTTTTCTACAGATCAGGCTTTATGTGATACCTATTGAGGGCGTCAAAATGAGTCTATATGAGGGAAAGGGTTAAGACGGATCAGACTTTATGTGATACCTATTGAGTGTGTCAAAATGAGTCTATATGAGGGTAAGGGTTAAGACGGATCAGACTTTATGTGATACCTATTGAGTGTGTCAAAATGAGTCTATATGAGGGAAAGGGTTAAGAGGAGATATTGATTGAAGAAACTAAATATTGATAATTAGTGCACTAAATTAAGTACATAGTGGACTAAAATATGTCATTTTGGTTGAAGACTGAACAACTAAAAATTACATGTATATAGACTATTCCTTTTGATAAGATTACATTGCATTACTTTCAATCTTAGTTTTTCATTTTGAGATATTTCCTTTTTTTATTCAAAATTATAATTATATATTGTATATCTACAAAATATTTTCCTGATGCATGACAAAGTATAATAAATTTAGAAACCAATGCATCAACAATGACAAAAAAGTTCTTTTTCATTCTTTAGGTCAAGCTGCTCAGACAGACAAATATATGTTTTATTTTACTGTCTTAGACCAAATGACTTTGTAACATGTAAGCTTACGGAAATAATGCATTTTTCATTTCCCCTTACAAGCTGAATGGTTTGACAATAATAGTTCAGTCTGGGACCTGCCACTTTCCATAGTCTTCATTATTCTTCTGTGTTACGTAAACTTATAATACAAGGCCCTGTTGACTCATTATTATCCTAAATAGAACATACACAAGAGGGCCATAAAGGCCCTGGATTGTTCCCCTGAGTATAGGGTCACCAAAGGAACATCTGTACTAAAACATTTTGAAAACTGGCCAGAATTTTTAAAGGAGATGATTTTTTAAGTTTTCATAATTCATTTCTTTCCATTGCCAATGCAATAAGAGTTCAACATGGATCAAGTTTATTTTAGCAACTTTTGTGAAGGTTCACCCAAGGATCATCCCTGCCAAGTTTAATCATATTCTGTCCAGCAGTTTCAGAGGAGATGTCGTTTAAAGCATATTGCTGACGATGGAAGATGCATGTCACACACAACAACGGATGCTGGACGCAGGATGATCACTTTGAGCACATAGTGATCAGGTGAGCTAAAAAGGTTTTATGTCATTTTGTGCTTTACAAGATGTTCATATATTATTCCCTATAAAGATATTATCAGTAACCTAGATATAACTGAGAATGAAACTAGAGCAAAAAACTGCTGAAGGTATTAAAATGTGAGAATATTACAGAATGTGAACTTTAATCATGATCTATGAAACATGTTTCCACATTATTTATCTATTTATACATCTGAACAAAATTGATAATCAGATAATCTCTTTACATTAAGTTGCACGTTCTAAACAATATGACTTGAATTCCACCAACAATATCTAGCGCTATAAAGTACCTAATACTTAAAATTCTTAAACTGGGAAGATGCACATTTCACCATTTCTGATTTATGAAATATTCAAGTATATGACAAAGCTGAAATCAATTTTTACCTTAATAACTGACAATAAGTGTTATGAAACAAAATATCTGGGTATTCATATTTGAGAAACAAGACTAATGAATGTTGCCCTTAAAGTCTTTAAGTTTTACTTTAGTGTTAAGAATTGTTGGTGGAATTTGACCATGGCCTATGAACATTACATGTATATCCCTTCTGAGTTAATACCTAGTTTTTAGAACCTGGCTACTCCACTTTACAAGACATTCACATGACAACAAGGTCTAGAAATATCAAAATACATCCATAACCAATGTAAATATGACAAAATCCAGACATTTATCCCTAGCTGAGTGCATTAATCTGTCTGAAATATTGCAACAAAATCAATTTTGTAGCCATTACATCACCCCATCCTTCATCTTTGAGATGCAAAAATTACAACACAAATCACTGGTATGGTCTCTGAACTCTTTATGAACTACAAACATGACATGCCGGTCACTCACAATAAAAATCAATAAATCAACCAAAAAAACAGAACTTGCTCAAATTCCACAAGCCATACTTTGTGTAGTTACTTATTTACTTCACAGTTTCAGCACTCAATGATCTATTTTTTTAACAAATGTTGTTAGCTTTTAATGAATATAAATTTAACATCACAAGCAAAAACAAATAGTTAACTTTTTCTCTTGACATCTTGCCACCTGAATTCTATTTTACACTATTTTACACCATATAGAGATCGGACTGAAAGGAGATCAAATTCTTAAAATCTGCTTGGCCTCACAATCCCTCACAGACTTGAATGTTATAATGTTAAGAGCCTGACTGTGTTTAAATGTTAACCATATCCCCTATCAGCTTTTAAATGATTGATAATTCATAAGTATGATTGCTATGCTTGTTCATTTTGGGAAGATTAAAATTAGCAAAATCATTTATTTCCATATTAATAGGGACTTGACTAGACTATTTGAGCTTAATTACCATCGCTTCGACAGTATTTCAGTCATATAGCGACGTCCAGCTAATCACAGGTGGAGGAAGACCCCGAATGCACGGACGCATCCGGGTGCATCCTGGTAGAACCACTGACCTACCACAAGCCATCTGGAAGGCTTCCTTACATGAAAATCCGAATGACCCTGCCGGGATTCAAACTCACGCGGTGAGGAGCTGAGTGAGTGTTAAAGTCAGCGACTTTACCCTCTTGGCCATGGAGGTCCCATATATTGATAGGGGTTGACCATAAAACTATTCTTAGGGCAGATAGTAATAGAAGGAGATGGAACAGTTTTACAGTCAGCCCTTGATATACATCTTTATTGAAAATGCTAATCTGCAATGCTCTGAAAAATTCTGATAAGATTTTTGAACCCAATTCAATTTAATTTTCATAACACAGGTTTCTATGATGAAGTTATAAAGTATTTTTTTAAGTTACCGTGGCTACAGAATTCTGGCTGAATCAAGCTCATTTTGACAATGTTGTTGAAGGATCACCTAATAATTATCCACATAAAGTTTCATAAAATTTTGCAATGTGGATTCTAAGCAGAATGAATGATCACAATTTCCTCCATGCTTTCTGTGAAAAGATAAATCATATCATAAATAAGTTAAAATGTTATTTCAATGTGTTAAAAATTTCCTGCAGAACACCACATTGACTACACCCAGTTTATATGATAGAGTGTAAACAAAGCAAAATCTGGCATTTTTTTACATTAAAAGGGCCATAACTCCTGACCTACCAGTAACAGGCCAATATAAGCCTCAATCAAAGTTGGCCAAGTTTTTAATTTTAAAAGAAGAAGTGAAATCTGACATTTTTTTATACCAAAAGGGCCATAACTCCTGACCTAATTGGCTGATATCAACCATAATCAAATTTGCCCTAGAGATCAAGCTATAGACATTGCATTAAGTTTAAAGGTAATAGCTTAAGAAATTGATATGCTATAGTGTCAACAAATCAAATGTGGATGACGGACAGACGACCAATGCATATATAAACATATGTGCTCAAGTAGGCTAAAATTGGCATCAGTAAGCATGAAATATGTAAAGTATTTCTGTATGATATTATAGGATTATATTCTATTACACTGATGGTAAAAAATTTAATATTTTCCTTGTGGCTTTGTCACTTTAAATGTTTTGTGCAAAAGTTTGGAAATGACAAATAAATAAAGAAGTAATAAACTAGAACTGTCGCCTAAGGGCTTACTAATACCCCCCCGCAAGTGTTTTTGTCAAACATGGCTTTGGAGCATGAAATCAGAATTCTTGTATGCAACACTCCATCTTAATATACAGAGGACATATGTGCCAACTACCTAGAAATCTAGTTATCCTATGTTTTACATACATATGGGTATATGTATGTCTATGGATAAATATCATTAAGATTCACTGAAATCTATCAATGGAAGAAAATTGTAAAACAAATACCATCAAAGGGACATATCTTTAAAACAGGGGGAGGGGGGGGGGGGGGTAACCCAATGTTATATAGAAAAAGCGCTACTACAATGTCTAAGGTTGAATGACAGCAAGTTTCATTGAAATCCCTCCAGTAGTTTAGGAGGAGTAGTCCGCAGAAGTTTGTAATGCAAAAATCATCAAAGGGGCATAACTTGGTAAATAGGGGAGTAACTCAATGCTATATAGATGTCTAAGGATCATTGCCAGTAAGTTTCATTAAAATCCTTCCAGTAGTTTAGGCGGAGTAGTCCGCAGAAGTTTGTAATGCAAAAATCATCAAAGGGGCATAACTTGGTAAATAGGGGAGGTAACTCAATGCTATATAGATAACGCGCTGCTACAATGTCTAAGGATCATTGACAGCAAGTATCATTAAAATCCTTCCAGTAGTTTAGGCGGAGTAGTCCGCAGAAGTTTGTAATGCAAAAATCATCAAAGGGGCATAACTTGGTGAATAGGGGAGGTAACTCAATGATATATAGATAACGCGCTTATACAATGTCTAAGGATCATTGCCAGCAAGTTTCATCAAAATCCTTCCAGTAGTTTAGGCGGAGTAGTCCGCAGAAGTTTGTAATGCAAAAATCATCAAAGGGGCATAACTTGGTAAATAGGGGAGGTAACTCAATGCTATATAGATAACGCGCTAATACAATGTCTAAGGATCATTGCCAGCAAGTTTCATCAAAATCCTTCCAGAAGTTTAGGAGGAGTAGTCCGCAGAATTTTGTGTCTACAGACGGACGGACAGACGGACGGACGGACGGACGGACAACCTGATTCCAGTATACCCCCCCCTAACTTCGTTGCGGGGGGGTATAATAAAGAAATAAATAAATAAAGAAAATAAATAATAAATAAAGTAATTATCATTTGCACCAAGCCCCTGACTTGTGAAAATATTCATTTCTTTATCTACCTGTGAAATATCATGCGATCATACATTAAAATAAAAAAAAGAAAATCTCTGCATGAATGTCACATTTAGAATATTGTGAACTTTTCCATAACATTATTTCAAATCATTTTTACGCTTCATTTGAATACCCCAACTTGCAACTTTCCTACGGCAAATTCTCAATCTACTGACATTAATGCAAACACAGCAAATAATTCCATATCCTATCACTTAAACTGAAAAAAAAATATTGAAAGAAACAAGCCCAGTGCTACTGCATTAATTAAAGATCTTATCCGAATTGATTTGTCTTTTAAAATCTGTTGACAAAATCTTGTCAATAAGGAATTGACTGTGCCAATATGTTTGAACAGGAACACAATCTCTCTTCATTTTAGCCTTGGAATTAATCCAACTCTTTTTATTATACATTACACCCTGAGGTAGCCTTCGTATGATTTCAAATATTTATTTTTACATTTTGAAGTTTGACTTCTTTTTATTATGTGCATGGCACTGAAGTAAATCAATGTTATATTTTGATTTCGAAAAAAGAAATCTTTCTAGAAACCAAGTTTCCACATTTCAAGCAATTGGGATTTTAAGTCTGTCTTTAAATCATCCGGTTAAGATCAGAGAGCTGATTATTAGTACTCAGACCTGCCTTGAGAAGATCTTGAATTCAGGAACTCATTACAGGTACATACAAGTAATAATTATAACAGTGAACTGTTACTAAGTCTCACAAACGAAGTGGGGCCTGACGCCTTGGTGACCCATATGAATATCAAAGAAGTACCATTCAATCCATCAGATCATGAGGAACAAGAAAATATATGGTTTATGGATGGGGATCTCAATGATTTTTAAATAAGGTCATAAGTAATATTCAGGCAGTGGTGCCTGACCCCTGGGTGACCTCAGGGACACCAAAGTAGTACTATTCAATTCTTCTCATTATGAGGAACAAAAAAATATATATGATTTAGGGTTGGAAATTTGAGATATTTAACCAAAATACATTTTTTATGCAAAACTCCATCTTTGAGGGGGTGGCGTTTGACCCCCCCAGGGTCCCCACATTTACAAATTTCAGGGGGTACCTCTACTCATTTAGGACTATAAGTGTGTGAAGTTTTTTTAAGATAGGTCAAGCAGCCTCTGAGATATGGCCTGTACAAAGTTGCCGGCGGAAGAAAGAAGAAAAAAGAATAATAATAAGAAGAAACGGAGTAAAAACAATAAGTCTCCAAATTTCGTATTACATTAAATTATGTGTAATGTTGATGTTTGTCTCCCTCATACCTCTTTTATTATGTGAATCCCCCCTTCCTATATTATCTTTTTTTGTTTTTGTTTTCTCGGTCCCCATATCCTTATTCTACTCTATATGTAATTATGTATAATCTAAGATATGTTTATTTCCTTTCCTTTATTTTTTTTTATTTATTTTTTAGACTGATCCTACAGTACATTTGCATGTTTTAAAGGCTTATAGTTTGACTATTTACTACCAACTATTCTACTGTGATATTACCTATATCTATTTTACAATCTAGTTTTGTTTACATTCTACTTATCTAGATACCTATGTATTGTACACTACTTTTTCCTTATTTTATTCCTGATTTGCTTGACATCCCTGATTTTAGTATTCACTGATTTAATGATTATGTTAATAAATTCTCCCTGCTTATTTCACAGATACCGAGTGCTAATAAGAACCCCCTACTCCTTGTTTGTGAGTTTCATGTTAATAGCTTGGCTTATTGATTGGTACATGGTAGTGGAAACAGCCCCTTATACTCTAGTGATTATAATTACCTATTTATTTTTTAAGACATTGTAGGAGACAGATTTGGTGCTGATAAATAGGATGTATAGAAATTTCATGTAAGAAATGTGATCATTCATTAGCAGAACAAATTGAGTATCAGATATAAGATTAGAGATTTTGAGAATATCTATGGTTTATACCTCATTTGCAATTTCCAGCTAAAATTTCTTCAGCAGAAACAGAATCCATTGATAATACACTTATCAAATGACATTTGCAGATTAGTAGACAAATTGTATCCTAATGAAGTTATTATCATAGGGAAAAGGTTTGACAAAGACGGGGATCCAGAGTAAAGTTAGATGTTGTATTCATTTATTTTTTTGTAGTATAATAAAAATTCCACATCCATCAGGGTACATGTTGCTGGGATATAATATGGTGTGATTATAACATTAACATTATGTTAACTTGTCCTTAATTTCTGTTTACACTAAGATCATCAATCTTATACCCTGTCTCTTGATTATTCATAATCCTTCCAGTAAGTTTGTTTAATAACTTCTGGTTAAAATAGATCCTCTAAGCAAAAACACAATTTATCATCCTTCTGAAATATCAGCATACCTAAGTCAAACTTCTTTCAAAATAGATTTCTTTTTAATGAGATTAATTTTATACATAATATTTTAATGTTCAAAATCCTAAAAAGTCAATAGTAAATATAACAAAAAAGTTACTTTGTGGTATTCTTGTTGAAATTCTTATCAAAACATTTAACAGAAAGCAATTTGTATTTATTATATGATAGGCTAATGAATTAAAAACTAAGGCTGTTAGTAAGTTTTTATCATGAATTTAGTATAACATAATTACTATCAATAATTTATGATTAGACTATACAACTCTTTGGCATTGTGTTACAGCTACCTGCTTGGCACTCAGCATATAAGGGTAGTTGCAGGACTGGTTAGCCTGGTGTCGGATAATGTGACTGGGTGTGGTATCATGCCAAATGCCTACAGTGTGATACTGCAGTGTGGCAGCACTATATCTGTCTCAAGCAGACACCATCTCCAAATGACTGGTAAATACTGTTGGTGGGACTTTAAACCCAACAAACAAACACCATTGGCATTGTGCCACCCACTACTTCAATGTACAACTTTGCCAACAGCTACATGGCAAATAAATTTTTTGACTGACTTGACTTGACCATTTGAGTTTACCATCCCCTCGACAGTATTTTAGTCATAAAACATCCAGCTAATTACAGGTGGAGAAAGACCCCAAAAGCTCGGAGACATACAGGTAGAACCACCGACCCACCACAAGCCAGCTGGAAGGCTTCCTAACATGAAAATCCAAATGACCCTGCCAGGATTTGAACCTGCGCGGTGAGGGACTGAACATTTTTTAAACCATCACAGCTGAAGAAGCTAGCACAGTTCTTATCAATAATTGGATGAGCAACACGTTAAAAATGAACAACAATCAGAGATAAAGACAGAGTTAAAATATTCTGGAAGTCCTTCATTGCTAAATAAGTGTAACACCAAGGAAATCAATATATGTGTTATTGAATCACAAAATTGTATAACCCTTTCCCTCATGTAGACTCATTTTGACGCACTCAATAGGTACCACATAAAGCCTGATCTGCAGAAAACCACAGTTAAATCTTACCAAATTTAATTATAAAATGCTCATTTCCAGACCACTGAGGAGCAGCGAACAGCATAAAACCTGATCAGCCTGCGAGTTACTCGCAGGCTGATCTGGTTTTATGCTGTTCGCATAGGTCTTTTCATGGTTTCCTCTATGAGGGAAAGGATTAAGGTATCATGATGCTGTTTTGGATAAATCTCTCTAAGTTTTAAAGATAATATTAAAAGAAAGTGAAAAACTGTTAGGATTAATTGTTTCAAGATAAAGAGCATTCGAAAGTAACTGTCAAAGGAAGCTGCTGAAACACTTTATTTAAACTTCAGTAATATCCCATTTAGAATAATCTGCCACATCATTCTATATGGAACATCTCAAAATGAATTATCCAAACTTAACATATTCAAAATATTTGTGGTAAACTTTGAAATACACATTGATTATTATATTTTGGACCAAACACTGTCGGACAATGAATATGTCAGGTGTCATTAAATTAAGGTTTAAACATATAAGAAATTTTTCGGTAGCGGAGGACATTGTTGGATATGGCAGGTTGCCTGATATATCATCATGTGTCTGATATGTCAAGTTTTACTGTATTAAAAAACAATATTATTCAAGGATTCACACTACAATTTGTACCATGGGAAAGTCATAAAATATTTTTCCACTAAATTGTTTGTTTGTTTGTTTGTTGGGTTTAACATCCCAGTGACAGTATTTCAGTCATTTGGAGACGATCTCTCCTTGAGACAGATATAGTGCTGCCACACTGTAGTATCACGCCGTAGACATGTGGCATGATACAACACCTAGTCACATTATCCTGACACCTGGCCAACCAGTCCTGCAACTACCCTTTATATGCTGAGCGCCAAGCAAGGGGGCTATAACAGAACCATTTTTTATGACTTTGGTATGTGGGGGCGGGGGATAAAACCCATTTTACTACTAAAGATTGAATGCTAAATCAATGTACTTGACAAATTAATGCATGGAATTTTCTTTCGAGATAATTTGTTATTTATTTTTTATACATTTTTGCAAATTGGACTATGAAAACAACATTAAGTACATTAACATTGATTTCAATAATATTACAGTATATTACTTTTGCTTCATATCACAATCCCATTTCAATCATAAAAGATTTTGTATGTATCTGTCCCTCACTGTGATATTCTATGATGTAGACAAGAGGCATAGTGAGGCATGCCTGCATTACAGGATATTGAGCCCATGCCAGTCTTGAAATTGATTTATTCATATTTTGCCCTCTGTGTCATGTAATGGTGTCATGAATACCAGAACCAATTCCCAGAAATCAAACCTACAACCTCTTGAGTGGGATAATATGACCATAGTACCACTTATTTCAATCTATTCATCAAACATTGGAGATATTTTTTCCTTCCAACTATGTCCAGAATGAAAGTTCTGATGCACTTTTGTTTTAGGTCAGTAGAGACATTAGACACAATCAAAAGCATTGATAATGCCAAAGGATTAGCAATAAAGTGATTTTCCGCTATCAGGTTTTATTCTTGTTTCCCCTGAGTGTAATGGAATGAGATTTAAGACTATCTCATAAAGCAGTCCAAAAGGACAACCCGGCGGCCAGATACTGCAGGACTGTGGATGACACAGATTATGATGTGACACTCAAGCCATGTAGTATCACCTGAGGACATCGTTCATATGTTTACACCAGTGTTAACTGATTTTTTTATTCTATGCTTATGGTGGTGAAAAGAACGAAAAACATACAGAGGAGAAAACAGAATCTTCAAGAGTACAGATACGATTTGATATCCTAAGAGGATGTCTATGCAATTAATTCCAACATTGTTCCAGAGCAGGAATTAAATATATGACCCTTCAGCTGTAACTGCTTATTCTGTTCACATAAAATTAACTGATATCTTCATTACAGCTAGCTGTGAATGTGTCAGTAGTGTGAACTGAAAAAAAAAGGTTGCGATTATTAAGCCCCCAAAGTGAAAATGAATGCAGCAGTAAAGAGTCATGTAACAACTACTGATCAACTAAAGAGGACAAGCTAACTTCTGACAAAAAATTAATGTTCACTTATTTTCAAAAAATGTGTTCAACTATTGTTTAACCCTTTCCCTCATATATACTCATTTTGACGCCCTCAATAGGTATCACATAAAGCCTAACCTGCAGAAAACAACAGTTAAATCTTACCAAATCTAATTACAAAATCCTCATTTCCAGACCACTGAGGAGCAGCGAACAGCATAAAACCTGATCAGCCTGCGAGTTACTCACAGGCTGATCTGGTTTTATGCTGGTCGCATAGGTCTTTTCATGGTGTCCTCTATAAGGGAAAGGGTTAAGAAACAATACCGATATGTTCACTTATTGTTTGAGAAATATGTTCTATTATTGTTCAAGAAAAAAATATGTTCACTCACTGTTCAAGAATTATGTTCAATTTCTGTACAAGAAATATATTTTCACCTTTCATGTTCACTCATTAAAATAAAGGGACAACTAATATTATTCAAGAAAAATATTCACTTATTTTTCAATATGAACAGGCAATTTTAATCAAATCACTTATTGCATATTTTTTTTTATTATGATTTGTTTATAAGTAAGGAGTTGTGCTTATGTGAGCTAAAAAAAAAAAAAAAAATACACACGGGATAAACTCAGTAAAAATCAATCAAACCAAAAAATGAGCACCTCTCCTTCATTGTGAATCCTCCAATAAGCATTTTTTCTATTTCCTATCAGTAGTTGCTAAAAAAATCATCTGGATGTTACAAAAGCAGAGGGCCATATGTCTTAAAAAATCAATTAATCAGTGCTGACAATATGCACAATTAATCTTAAAGTTTCAGTTGAGCTGAATCCAGTTGTACCTAAACCAAAATAGCATCAAACGACTGTCAGCCCCAAAAGACCTTTAGAAATACAGATTTACTTGAAAGATACTTGAGACAAAAATGTTATCTCAGTCTATATATATTTAGCTCACAACATCAACATGAAACAAGAAGTTTGTTTGTTGAAATTACAAAAGGAACAGTTTTGTTGTAATGCAAAAGGATTAATTATCAGTTAAAAGTTATGCTTATGCTTAATCAATGAAAATTTGAGGTAATCACTTTCCCATATTCTTTCATTAAATAGCACATCATATGCACCACAGATTTGAAGTAAGCATCATTTGAGACATTGCCCAAATGAGAGATGCAAAATGTTTCACTTATAGATTTTAAGCTAAAACATTTTGGGACTTAAATATTAAAATTTCCAATTAAGTTTTATTGATTTCAAGCAAATTGTTTGGAAAGGAATCTTGAAAAAAAAAAATGCAATAATTATCTGAAGTTCATCAACATTATGTTATACAACAACTTTATCTTAAAGCAGCTCATTCACAGATGGTCACTGACTAAAATTTGATTTTTTAACAATATGTGTGTATTAAGTCAATCAATACTAATCTTTAGACGCATGGTCACTCTTTGCAACCATTTGTGAATGTAAATAAATGGGCGGTTTCCCCATCAATGGTAATACCGTTAAAGACAGTATTAAAACTATATTTAGAATTATGAAACCTATATTTAGATTTTCTATTTTCATGTGCCGTCACTTGATTGATCACACTCACTCTTCTCACGGCACTTACTTCATAGGCTGAACTTACGAATTCGCTTCCCTAAACTGATAAACACGCTATGTTGCTGAACATATCATGTGATACCACAGGCACCAGTGCTTCTGGGATACCATATTGTATATTAAACTAATTTTGCCAAAGTTGCATTTATGTTAAAAGCGTTTCTCCGTGCAATGTGACTTACACTTGCCAAGTTTATTTTTCAGGTAACAAAGACTTCACAAACATTAACAAGGGAAAAGAAGAAAATCTTTATTTTAATTTCTACTGCTCATCTGTGAATAAGCTGCTTTAATTAAACCCATCAAAAAATTATTTTAATTTGTCTATGAATGGCACCTTCTTTAAGTACTACTAAAGGATACTGTGACTGTTTTGTAATTTTGCCCATCGAGGAAATTAAAGCATCAAAAGAAATGTCAAGACAGCAATCATAAGAAATCTTTCATAGAAATTCCAGCTGAATGTCATGTCTTTTGTTGTTTATCTAATTTAGAAATATCCCTTCACAAGGTCTGTCATGATAACTAAGTACCTCCTTAACCTGACAATTTTAAAAAAAAAGCTGAAATTACGATCACATTCAGTCTGATCAGTGGCTCATCTGTATATTTGCCGTCTGCGTGAGAGTCTATTATAAATGATATAAATCTGAATGCCAGGCAACAACAAACAGAAAGTATAGAGATTTCCGTGGAACAGATAACATATTTGATTAATGACAGTCTTTTGGGGAAAAGTCAGACAAAACAAGAGCAGAAATAGACAGCAGAAAAAAGATTGCTCTTATATTTGCAATTCACACTGGCATATATCTATATCAAAGGTCACTACAATGAGGTCGGACATTCTTATTAGGTTTCCCTGAATGATCTATCGCTGAGAACAAAATATTTGTCAGAAGCTCTCAGACTTTTTTCCACTTAGATTTCAGGAGAGAAAAGTTGTCAAATTTCAAAAAAGATACCTACCCCAAAATTCTTCACGATATATTCCATCCAACTTTCTGCACAGGCAATATAATCCTGGAAAATAATGAAGCTAATGCAATAATAAAGTACAGAGATTGCAGTACATTAGCAATACCAAAGTATTATAACAATTAATCAACAACAATTAGATCAAAAATGGATGTCTGTGTTTACATATTTTTCTAATTTTTGCATATTCTCAAACAAATGTTTGACTTCAGAAAAGACGATTCCCTTACAGAACCAAAGACAGACTGTTTCACTTCTATTACTTACCTACACATGATTTTAAGGATAATCATAACTTTCGTATAACATCATTAAGAGACCGCCTTCTCAAAGAATGCTCAATGGACACATAAAAATATTTACTACACATAAATGACATTCTACACATACTGGGACTACAAGGGTTAAAAAAATTGGTTAATAACTTGAAGGTTTGACTAAAGATTTAAAAGAAAATCTATTTTACAACGATAGTAAGCTAGATATTCTAAGGACAGCTGTGTGCCTTGCACAGTGGTAGTGATTCTTAAAATATTGAAAATAAAAGCTAAAATTCCATATTGAAAAGGGGCAATAACTCTTGAAACTTTTTTTTGTGTATGTGTGAGAGAGAGAGAGAGAGGTGCCTTTCACTGGTGATAGAATATTCTGTCAAAAGATATATGAGCAATTTTCATTTCCATTGCTGTCTCTAAACAACATCTCAAGATATTGGATCTTTTTTTATGTGTGTGTAAAATAGGATAGTTTTATTGTCAAAATTTCTAGGTAAAAAAAGGTGTGTCATTGGTGATTGACTCTGTAGATTATCATATGTGAATAGTATCATTGCTGTCCCTCAAAGGCTTCTCAAGATAGACTTTGTAAAATGGGTCAATTCAAATATTCCCATATTCACCCCACTTATCTTGTGCAACTGGGGTATAATAAGTAAAGACACCATGGTCTAGTGATGGAGCATGCAGTCTGAACGTTGAGAATTTAATCTGAATACCTTCATTAAAGCATAACTTAAACTCTAGGACTGTCCAGACCTTGTTTTCTCGAAAATACTTAAGTACAATCTCATGCTCAAATCTGAATATCATACAAATCAAATCTGGTAAAACCAACAATTTTCTTTTACATAGAATTATGTAGAATCAATATCAAAAACATATCTGAGAATATGTAAGTCTTGTTGTTTTTTCTGGCCATTAGGCCGTTTATTTTCACCCTGACTTCCTGTGAAACACACAGTAAGGAAGCGGAATAAAATTAGGTTTTTCAATGGTTATTATATACTTTGCTAAATTCCCATTGGTCATTGTAAAATTAGTCAAAAGAAAAGAAAGGAGTTGCGGAAACGAGTAATTTAGATCTCTGTTTGTTTTAAATGTAGAAGTTTTCTTCCCCTGCGAACGATTTGTCCTGAATAGTAAGACACTGCACCTTTTTAAGGTAAACAGAAGAGAAGAATGCTAAAAAATAGGAAACACATAGATTTCAGAATTGATTGTTCGACCCTGACAGATGCTATCTTCAACAAAAACGTACATCCGGTTTCGTTTTGAAGCCCGCGAAATGAAGTCTTATGCGCATATGTTTTAAGACTGTAAGTGTCTACCAAGATTGTACAAATTATTTGGATCTGTTGTATTTCAAAGAGCTGCACTGACACAGGAATTACACAACTATTAAACCAACAACAAAATCTATTACATGTCAAACCATTCAGACACTAATCATCAAACTGGTTACCGCGACCGAGTATCTTTTTTAAAGATATTTTTTGTTTTTATTGTAGGGCAATTGAAATAACTTATTTGATAGAAATAAAAATATGTGGAAACATGTATTTGTCTAAAAAAAAATAAAAAATGATTCTCCCCTCCCCCCACCCCTTCTGGTTTTTATACCATCCATCTTCACCATATTGATCAAAGTGATCAGAGCCACAACATATGCCATATATGGAACCAACCTAGCACAGTCTGTGGAGAAATTACAATTAAAAACAGGGAACCATTTGCATTTTTCTTGACACATGATTTATCTCATATACCTTTAACCAACCAGGGATGTGATGCTCACAGGAATAAACACCCTGATTTGTTTCATACCTCTTAATGATCCAGAGTGAGGGTCATGACCTTTATTCCCTTCATGATCTTCAGCATGCTTGTTGTAAAGTTTTTTTGTATTTTCTGTTGGAGATTTTGTGCAGAAATTTGTATATTAGTAAGCCATTATTTTTTTTAATTATTTCAAGGTTAAGAATTGCTCTGAAAGGAACTAAAAGGCTAAAACTTGTAGTACACTTACTGAAGAGTTTTTCAGTTTCATGATAGGTTTCCATACTTCATTCAGCACAGTCAGTTTCTGGTCCTCTGGTGGGTCAGCAAAAGCCAGACAGGTTCCAAGTGTTCTGAACAGCAGATGCTGAAACAAGCACATGCTAGGATTAATTGCTTGCACACTTAAATGATTAATTTATCATTATATTTTGTTCTTTTAATTAATAGAACAGAACATGCACATGACAACTGCAACTTCTACAAGTCATCTTTATACTCAACTACACAATATATTGAAAAACCTTGAGTTAGGTCTGAAGGTGATCAATGCTACATGACCCTTCATTCAAAACTATAAACAATTTTGAACTTTTTTCAAAACAATGAATCATAACAGGAAACCTACCACACATTGTTCCTGTATAGCCTTCTCTTCAATTTGGAACACAGGGACATTTTTAATTATTCACTGCAGATACTCATATAAATACCATACTGACACTCATTAAACACCATATCAACTTTCATATAATACCCTACTGACACTCATATAACTACCATATCATACTTTATATAATACCATACTGACACTATTAACTATCCATATCAAACTTTATATAAACCATACTGACTCATATAAACCATATCAACTTTCATATAAATACCATACTGTCACTCATATAAATAACATATCAATCCTCATATCAATACCATACTGTCACTCATGTAAAAACCATATCAATACTTATATCAATATCATACTGTCACTCATATAACTACCATATCAATACTTATATCAATACCATACTGTCACTCATATAACTATCATATCAATACTTATATCAATACCATACTGTCACTCATAAATACCATATCAATACTTATATAAATACCATACTGGCACTGATGTAAAAACCATATCATACTTATATCAATACCATACTGTCACTCATATAACTATCATATCAATACTTATATAAATACCATACTGTCACTGTTGTAACTACCATATCAATACTTTCACAATCACATAAATACCTTAATACTCATATAAATAGCAAAACTACATTCACATAAATACCATGATACTCATAAAAATAGCAAAACTGCAACCACATAAATACCATAATACTCATATAAATAGCAAAACTGCAATCACATAAATACTTTATATCAAAATTCATAAATACCACACCAGCTCATATTAATACAAAAAAAGGGAAGCCAAGTAAATAAACCAACTGTAGTGTAGGTATGACCAGGTTGATTAACCCTTTCCCTCATATAGACTCATTTTGACGCACTCAATAGGTACCACATAAAGCCTGATCTGCAGAAAACCACAGTTAAATCTTACCAAATTTAATTACAAAATCCTCATTTCCAGACCACTGAGGAGCAGCGAACAGCATAAAACCTGATCAGCCTGCGAGTTACTCATAGGTCTTTTCATGGTGTCCTCTATGAGGGAAAGGGTTAAACTGATCTGAAAATGTCACCACTGCCTTCTCAAATCATACACCCCCACCTGTGGTATGGCAAAATATTGACAGGTATATAATGATGCAACAGACTATTACTCCAAAGATCTTCAAAACATGAATGTAATATTATATATGTTATGTTAAAATCATATTATTGTCAGTGAAGATTGGGTTCAAAACCTTGCTTAACATTTTCAGAAATATAATCACTCGAGATATTTTCCCTCTAAATAACATTTGGAGCATATAACATGAAGTCAGTTTTTAAACATTGATATAGCATTAAAGGCAATTTCAGTCTCCAAGGTTAATACAAATTTTCTGAAGAAAAATTTAAGGGTTTTTCAAGTTTTTTCATGGCCTTAAAATTCAAATTAAGGACTTGCATAAACCACAACTTAAGCTTTAAATTTTAAGGCATGAACCTAAATTTTTTAACAATTTGATGAACACTTTTTGTAATGATCAAAATTGTAATTTTAAATTCAAGGGTTTTTCAAGGCCTTTCAGTTAATTTTAAGGTTTGTTCAATCAGGTTTATAAGGCAAATTGGTATTTTCAAGGGCAATCAAGACAGACATCAAATTCAAAGGTTTTTCAAGACCTGTGCGAAACATGGTTTCTAGTTCTTTCTCATTCTCTTGAGTTAACCGTTTCATGTACCATGAACCGTGTTTTTGTCATATCATATAATGATGTCCAGCTAAATAGGGCTGGTGAAAGACCCCAAAAGATTAATATTGACAGGGCAGCACAGGTCGGCAACCAAATCATTTTCCAATTCTTACCTTGGGAAAGCCTGTCTCCTCACAGCCTTTGATCATTTCAATAAACTGTGTGGATCTCACAGCGATATACTCTGGCTTGAAAGCTGAGATCAGTGAATTCAGCAACAAAGCACTGAAAAGCAGAAGAAAAAAATACATCTTAAATATAATAAACTTGTCTTTTGCACTTCTGTTGTATTTTTGCAAGGAACAAATAAGTTCTAATTCCACACAAATGTTCAACATTAAGGATTATAGGTAGCGTAAATCTCAATACGTCAACATGGGCTACCAGTCATCATTTCTGCCAACTTAGACAAAAACAAAAAAAAGTTCCGTTTCTGGTCTCCAGCAAAAAAAAACAAGAGGGCCATGATGGCCCTGAATCGCTCACCTGATTATAAATGAGCAACATATGTTGGATTTTTCATATTGACCTACTTTTTGACCTACCCACATAACCCACTTTCGAACTTGTTCAAGATTTTATGGAAACATACATACTGACCAAGTTTCATAAAGATTGGGCCAAAAATGTGGCCTCTAGAGTATTAACAAGGTTTTTCTATGATTTGACCTCATGACCTACTTTTTGACCCCACATGACCCAAATTCAAAGTTGTCCAAGATTTTATGGAGAGAAACATTCTGACCAAGTTTCATGAGGATTGGGCTAAAAATGTGGCCTCTAGAGTGTTAACAAGGTTTTTATAAGACTTGACCTCATGACCTACTTTTTGACCCCACATGACCCAATTTCAAACTTGTCCAAGATATTATGGAAACAAACAATCTGACTAAGTTTCATAAAGATTGGGCCAAAAAAATCAAATGAAGATGCTAGAGTGCAAACAATGTGAAATCTGGCTTTTTTGAATTTTAAAAGGGGCATAACTCCTGACCTAATGGTATGATATCAGCCATAATCGAACTTGGCCGAGATTTTATGGTTATAAACATTGTTATCAAATTTGAAGATAATTGCTCATGAAATGAAGATGCTTGAGTGCAAACAATGTGAAATCTGGCTTTTTTGAATTTTAAAAGGGGCATAACTCCTGACCTAATGGTACGATATCAGCCATAATCGAAATTGGCCGTGATCTTATGGTTATAAATATTGATATAAAGTTTGAAGATAATTGCTCATGAAATGAAGATGCTAGAGTGCAAACAATGTGAAATCTGGCTTTTTTGAATTTTAAAAGGGGCATAACTCCTGACCTAATGGTACGATATCATCCATAATCGAACTTGGCCGTGATTTTATGGTTATAAACATTGATATAAAGTTTGAAGATAATTGCTAATGAAATGAAGATGCTAGAGTGCAAACAATGTGAAATCTGGCTTTTTTGAATTTTAAAAGGGGCATAACTCCTGACCTAATGTTCCGATATCAGCCATAATCGAACTTGGCCGTGATTTTATGGTTATAAACATTGTTCTAAAGTTTGAAGATAATTGCTCATCAAATGAAGATGCTAGAGTGCAAACGAACAAATTGTGGACGACGGACGACGGACGGACGGACGGACGGATGACGGACATTCATCGATCCTAAAAGCTCATCCTGAGCACACGTGCTCAGGTGAGCTAAAAAAATTTAAAAAATAGAAGGTTGGTAGGTCAGGAATTTTTTTTTTACATGAAACAAACGGGAAAAATCTTTTTAAAGACAGAATGGTAAAAAAAGCAACCATAAGGGTCAGTCGTTAAAAAAGAGGGTCTGTCTGGTGACCAGAAATGGAACTTTTTTTTTGTTGGCCATATCATCATCTATATGATAACAATATTGATCATCAATTCTTTTATTACTCTTTACCATTCAAATACACCATTTCCCAGCATGTTAGACCCTTTATATTATATAGATGTGTTTTGATGATTTTAAACACAAAGCAGACCTGCAGAGTTTCTTCTGTTTGATATAATACAGTATGTTAGCCCAGATTTCAGACAGTCCATTCAATTTAAAGTTCAGTGAATTAATATTCATCATGTCATAAATTTGGATATATCGAGGAGTGAGAGCCAAATTAGGCTAAGTGCATATAAATATATAAGCACTTAGCCTAGTTTCACTCTCACCCCTCGATAAACATTTATGAGGTAAAGGGTTAAAAGTGATATAATTATCCAAGAATGAAAACAATTCTCACAGTATATTGTCTAATCTCTTCCACTTAAATTCATGTCAAAACTAAACTGAGAGTCAAATGTAGATAAAGAAACCTCATTTATGCAACTTCACAAATTGTCTAATTTGCTTGCTAATAAATCAATAACACAAGAATCCTTTGTTTCATACCAGCAAATCGATTAGGCACTAGATTAAACACTAATTAAAGAAAATAGAAAGAACACAGTCATGTATTCTGAGGAAAACGAAAAATAAGATCAGACAGGAAATTGACAATAAACATCACTTAGATACTAATGATAAAGAACATCATTTGAGGTGTTGAATACAATTCTATCTTAATTATTAATTGAACAAAAAAACTGGCAAACATTTGGATGGTTGTTTGGATTATGCTGGAATACAAGAGTGAATAATTGGTTGCTGGTGTATTATTGGTTTCTTAACCCTTTCCCTCATAGACTCATTTTGACGCACTCAGTAGGTACCACATAAAGCCTGATCTGCAGAAAACCACAGTTAAACCTTACCAAATTTAATTACAAAATCCTCATTTCCAGACCACTGAGGAGCAGCGAACAGCATAAACCTGATCAGCCTGCAAGTTACTCGCAGGCTGATCTGGTTTTATGCTGTTCGCATAGGTCTTTTCATGGTGTCCTCTATGAGGGAAAGGGTTAACATCCCCCAAACAGTATTTCAGTCATTTAGAGACTATGTCTACTTGAGACAGATATAGTGCTGTCACACTGCAGTATCACGCCATAGACATGTGACATGATACCACACCCAGTCTTCTTGATTTTTGGTCAATGTGTCGTATTTCAGATTTATTTCCAGATCCACAGGCAGCACCCTTTTTAGAACCCAATGGTAATTAACATATGCAATGTGGTATGTAAATGTGTGTACGATAAACTTTTAATTTAATATAAACAATAATTGAAAGGTGCCTGCAATACTGGTTGGAATCAATGGGAGGTTTTGATTTACTTTTCCAAATATAGAATATCGGTACATGGAAGCACTTTAAGTATTATTTCAGAGCTATAAACCACAACTCTGAAATCTAAATCCATGCTGAAAGTTCAAACTCAGAAAAGTCTTTTGGCACTTAAAGTATAGTGCACTACTGGTTATGCAGAAGTCAAAAGTCTTCACACATGGAAATGGTTTTCCCATTAAATCATTGAAATACTGATTTTTTTCATGTCCTCATTATCTGTAAGGCAATGAAACAGTAAATGTTGATGGAAATTTATAATGATACTTAATACATACTAAAACAATATTAAAGTTAGAAATATGCATGTTCCCATGTATGTGGTAAATTGCACTCTTATTTAGAGCTCTATATGCAAATTTTCAAGTATATTCAATGTCTCCTTTAAAAAACTTAAGAACCATTTCTTGGATAACAGTTGATAGTTCGGTTTTTTTGCCTGTTCATTTTTTTTTAATTACTTGCATGACTGGTTTACATAAAATTCTAAGACAGTTTTATATAAAAGAGGATTCAAATCATCAGTCTACTCAAATCTACATATGGTCTTGGTGATTTTTATGTAATGATATTACCCCTAAATAACCTCCTACTCATTCCGAGTAGACCAAGATTAGACAGCTCCTAGAAGAAGCCCTTATCTTCCTGTCCATGAAATATTATAGTTCAGATCCTATAGTCTGCAAGGCTATCCACTGGGAACAGTTTACCTCTTGATAAGCCAGCCAATAAAATAAGTGACGGTTGCTTTAACCTAATCCTGGTTTCTTCCCACCATTCTGCAGACAGTTTCTCCAAGACTCTCATTCTGAGGCATTGATCAGGCGTAATTTTTTTTATCTTTATTAAAATATGTCACAGTCTTCTTTTATCAATAAAATTCATTTTATCAATCTGATGTGCCTAATTCTGAATCATCGATTCTAGTTCTATATGATTAATAAATAAAGACATAATATCAGATGGCAGGAATAAAAATTACTGCTCTATTTGCCATTTTTTGTGTCAAAATGTGATGATATGAGGTATAGGGTATTTTCTTGAAACAGAGACTAGAAATGAACCTTTTCATTCATGAGCAATGATACTACCACTTATGTGTCAGATGTGGAGGTTTGGGCTTCCCAGAGAGATCTGAGGCAAATAGTGAATTCTTAAAATATATAGAAATTATATTAAGGTAGAAGAACCCTAATGGGCTCGGAAAATGTCGACAATGTCGGCAAATATCGCCCAACTGCCGATATTCTTCGTCATAACACGCCATGATTCGGAATGTGATTATTATTCATTTAGAAGTTCAATTCATGGTATCTTATATCATTGCTGACCCAATGTAATAGTGCTGATTTGTATTCATCTATTCAAATGATGTAAAAATATCGTTCCTTTTTTGAAAAAGAGAACAAAAACACCTACCTCAGGTGACTTCATTTTTGGAATTCCCCTTGATCTATCAAAATGCATAATAGTGATAACTGCTGCTATTTCGAATTTTTTTTTCCATAAAAAAGCAAATTTTAACTAGAGCTATCACTGAAGGTGATTAATACCCCCGCAAAATACTTTAATGCAGGAGAAGCCAGACTTCAGGCAGAGCATAGATAAGAACCTGTATACATAGTATATTGGTTGTGATATTAATAAGTAAAGTTTTTATTTAAAGTTGATAGAGAGTCAATAATGGTTGTTTGTCACAGTAGTTTAAAAATATAAGGTTACAGTTCTTGGACACTGCACTTCTC
>CM037794.1:5593937-5643937 GCA_021229015.1 Solen grandis | reverse complement strand
CATTTTAATATGAAAAATATTATATTTTGATGAATTTTAAGTTAAAACTTTATACCCCAAAAAGTAACACTTTTTATTTTGTTGAAGGATGAACCCATACTTTTTTTTTCTTTACTTTAAATTTATTATTTTTGTGCTTATATACGTACAAGCAATATTCTATCCTAAAATATGAATTTCAAGAGCTTTTTTATGGTGTATACCATTTGATTTTTGAAGCAGAAATAATGAATTAAAGGAAAAAAATGAATTTTCTGCTTCTTGTTAATTCATATAAAAATCCCTTGAAATTGCCATTCAAGATTGCCGCCAAGAGTAGGGAACTATGTATGCCCAAATTTGAAATCATTTAGTTATTGTTACATAATATGACTCGTCCCAGTAGCCGACTGGTCATCCTTAACAGTGAGGTCGTGTGTTCAATCCCCAGGTTTGATATATTAAAATCATTAAATATTTTGATAAAAACTCCATTGCTTAGCGTTCAGTATAAAATGTTCTAAGACTGTGTTTGGTACAATGCCACTTTTTTTCTACTTTGCATTAATGCTTTTCGGTGAATTATAGGGAAATATTAGTGAATGAAAATGGTAAAATTTTAATCATTTTAACTATTTTGTAAATGTTAAATTTAAAATATTTGATTTCTACTTTGAAAATAAAAACATATTTTAAAAACATTTTGATTTCACAATTTCTGTTTGTTTCTTTATTGGATTATATTATAGACCAAAAAGACGATTTAAAAATGTATGCGACTTTATGAATTTGGGGCTCCCAGCAGGGTAAAAAACAATGATAAACTCAGTTTCAATGCGTAAAGTGTGACAGAAAATCATTAAATAAAAAGTGTTGGTTTCATTGGAATATCATTGAAAAAATAACAATATTCACTGTACCAAAATATGCATACAGCTTTAGAATATAATAAGCCATGTATATGCATACATTTTTTTGTTACAAAGCATTTAAAATAGTCATCTGGCAATCATCTGGAAGCTTCAAGCTTGGTTGGTTCCAGTTGGTCGATGGTTCAACCTGGCTGGGTGGCCCCTGTCCACTCGGGGGCCTTCTTCCACCTGTAATTAGCGGGATGCCGCTGTATGAATAAGGAAATACAGGTGCGCCACCGGTAAACCCAAAAACAGAAACAATCTTGAAATTGGCTTTTTGGCATTCAGAGTTAAATGATTTCCTTATTGGACCAGATAGAAGTAATCAGTAACCTGGTCATACAGAAAACGATAACTCTATCACGGTCTACATGTTTCTATCCAGGATGATACTGATATTTGGTCCAGTTTTACTTTTGATATTAGATATGCGACCTAATTACAGGCAGTTATTTCCCCGAGGAAGGTTTTGCCTGATTATTAGCTCTGCAGAGATTTGTGTGTTGCCGGCAGAATACCCTACTTTATACCAGAGCCTGATTGCTAGTCAATTGCATTCACTTTGATGTTTAAGTTATTCTTGAATTGTCCTGCTTTTTAGATAATTTGTAGCAGTTGTTTTTTTTTTTTTTTTATTTCTTAGAACATGTATATAGCAAAACCCTTTTTATTACAAGATTGGAAATTCGATAAAACGTTTATATATTCTATTGAAGTAAATTGAAGAAGAAAATGGCCCTGTTACTACTAACTATTGAATATAATACGACAATTCATGGCCAGGTACACGTAGATAAATGTGTGCTAACCCAAACTAGTGATCAAATTGAAAATTAAAACAGGTCGATCATATTTGTGCCATATGTTATCGGTTTCACCATAATATCGATTGCAAAATCACAAGCAGTGAGCGTATATTGAGTGAATTTAAATTCACTTAGTAATGTTCACCTATTTAAGTGACTAATATTGACCTTGTTAGTTATTTATGTTCACATAGTTAAATGTATTTGTTCGCCTAGTTAATGAGTTATGTCACTTAGTGACAATAATATTTTATCATTTAATCAGATTCAGCATGCAACTGGATCTGACCACATCGTATAGAGGGTCGTCTCAGATTGATCTTTGTATAAGCCCATCAAATTGGCGGCTACAGAATCGTTCGATATATCAGGGGGAAGTAACCGCATCAATCTCATAATAGGATAGAAAGATGTCTAAGTGGCCGAGTAGTCCATTCGGTAGAGCGGTAACTCATCCGGTAGAGCCGTCGCCCTGTAAGCAAAAAGGCCCCGGGTTTGAGTCCCGGTCAAGCTCAACATTTTTTCTCACCCTGTGACAAATGTTTTACCGAAGTCAGTTTGAAACGCGCTTTTTAATTGGTTTAAAATCAAGCACTTATTTATGCATATAAATTACTTAAAAGGTCAATCTGACGTGACCCCTAATGCGATGTTGTCAGATCCTAATCGCGGATAGTAGAGGAGGGCAAAATAGGATGTGATTTTAATGAGATCGCCTAGTTGAGTTATGTTCACCTTGTCATTGAGTTACTTCACCTAGTTGTGTGAATAATGCTCACCTTGTTGAATAAGAAATATTCATCTATTAGATTAATAATGCTTACATTCATTTGATCGAGTATTTGACTTCGTCACCGTATAGACAGTGTCTAGTTGTGCGTACGGTACTATATGCGGGTCACACAGGATATCAACTCCTTTCGATTGTTTCCCCTTGTTTTGAGGCTTTTTTGTCTTTCACTCTTCCTGTTAGATTTGGTTTTCGTTCTTTGCCTAATTAAAAGCTTAATTTTAATCGTCACGGTCGTTTATTGTTAACTGGCCCTTACTCAATTTGTACTCGGTACGTACTGAAACTATGAAGCTTGGTTCCGGTTGGTCGATTTATCGAGACGAAGTATCGCGGTACATGTATATTGTCTCAATGACACATGTTTTTTGGTTTTTTTTGTTATTTTTTTCTGCAATGTCTAGAATCGCACTATCGCCATTATTACATTTCATCAAAGCAATATCGCTGTCTGACCAATCCTGTGAGTAATAGGTAAATAAAGCTTTTGGTATATCTCAAGACGTAAAATTGTAAATCAAGAACACCATGGCATTCGTAACCTTAAAAATAGAACATTTGTACCATATTAGATGTGACAAAAACGTTTGTCCGTTGTTCGATCAAAAGACTGATAAAAGCATGCAGGGAAACAGCCAGACAGAAATTAATTAAGCCATTAATATATCATGAAAGGAGAGTATTGATGATCAGTTGGATGCAAATAAAAGTTCTTGGATATTGCAGTCATACGTTTCCGCGAATAACGCAAGACATATATCCAAGGATATTGGTAAAAGGCAAATAATTTATGCTTATGCATAAAAACAAGCTGTCCCTTGTGCGTATGTCACTCTATTGACCATGCGGATATTTAATGGCCTTATACGTCTTTTTTCTTCTTTTTTTTTCTTCCATGCATGTTTCATACAAGATAACTTAGATGGCGGCAAGGAACTGAAGCTGCAATCATAAAAAATAACATAAGGATCAAGTGAAGTGTATATAGTTCCACTGCATTTAAATTTTCAACTGGACATTTAAAATAAACACACACACACACACAAAGCGGATGGGACACTCGTATTAATGGCGCATTAATGACTGCAAACCAGCAATTGCGTGTTCTCGTGATAGGTATAAAGGGACCAGTGAAAGTGACATCTTCAATATAGACAACTTAAGAGATATGCAGAATGCTGACTTTATTTCCCAGAGGCCATATGTCAAGAGAGAATTAACCTAGATACGAACGCTTGACCAATAAATACAAAGTTGGTTTATGGTGAACTAGTTTCAATGGCGATGATTTTAAGAGAGTGGAAACACAATAATATAAAACGCGTTTCTAATTAATTGAATGTGGACATCCTCGCTGCCCATTATGAGAACGGAACGCCGGGCTTTCAAAAACATGAATGACTCTTTGTCAATTTTTCAAAGAAAACTTTGGTTCTTGACTTCTACATTGACACTCTGTTACATGTACTACGGTGGAACCAGACATTGAGTTCCCTAATCTGTTGATAGTCTTGTTGGAAAACTACCATGATCCGAATAGAATTCGCCCTCTAGAAATTCGTAACTAATTTGTTGTTTGTCTCGCTAAGCATGAAGTTATCTGTTCAAAAAATACATGAATACAACTGTAATATTTAATCAAAGCGCTAATGCGCTGAAAGACTGGCGGGATACATGAAATAACTGTAATTCTAAACCCAGCGTTTCAGATGTGATTGAAGCTATGGAGGAAAAAATCATGTGACGACAAACATTCCACACGCTTTCCTGCAACTATATATGTTTCAATGTCGGTTGAAATCGCTCTCTGTTTGTTGCATAATAATCCGGAGTAAGGGTCATAAACCTGATTTCATTCATAAGATGCATATCTAAGTAGGTCATTCCCTTTCTTCAGTACTATAGTGAACCTGATGTATACATTCTATCTGTTGTTGAGTATATGAGGAAATTGACAACGTATTCGATTATTTAAGATACTTGAATGTTTGTCTTTCTATTTCAAAGTTAAGAAATGCTCTGAGAGGAACCTAACTCGCCATCAAACAAAATTACGTGTGGATTACTTTAGGTTAATTACATACATTGGAGTTTCTAATGCGGAGCGCTATTTTTTTCATTTTATAGGAGTTGGTCGGTCTGAGACATTCAAAATCTGACTGCGAATGTCGTATACAGCAAAAGTTGAGTGTCCTATGTCGTATGCCGGTGCCAACTTTACACAGCCAAATAAATGAGTCTTTAAATTGGCATAATGGAAATAATTATGTTTACTAATGTAACAATAAATCATTGATCTGAAAATGCCTTAATCATCAACCTTGAGATAACAAGAAACATGTAATATTGTAAGTTGTAGCATGCCTTTCTCTGAAAATGGTACATGTATTCAATTTTAAATATTGAGAATTGCGGTGACACAGAATTTGAGTTGAGAAAAATCTCAATTTGGGATGTATCGTGATATGAATGATGATATACACCGGGACTGATTGACTCTTGTAAACCGCAGTTAATGTGTTACAAATGACGTGATAATCTTATCTATCAATACTAATGGTGACACTTATTTATCTCCCTCAAGATTGGCGCGCTAATCTATGATGTCTTACATTGTTAATGAGTGTGGTATCATGCCACTTGCCTATGGCGTGATATCACAATGAGGCAGAACCATTGAATGTCTTCTGTTGTATCTTATTATCAGCTCTTTTTTTTAATTTCACAATATTCGGGGTTTCCTTATTTCAGTAAACCTTTAATTGTTTCTTTACACATTATATCTAATCTATAAAACAGGACATTGAATGAGTGGGACTTTATACCCAATCGAATAATCGAGGGACTTTAATAGTGTTACATGTTGTTCTACTGTGTCAGGTCTCGTTTAAAGTCACAATACGGAAATGTATGTCTTTTGTCTGATTATAATCGTAAAGTCTTTCCTTTGAGGCTCTATTACCGGTATTATTATCAGTGTCATTATCTCATCGCATGTATCGCATTATCTGTCATTCTTATTCGCTGAATGAACTTTTTGACCTCTTATTTGTATTCCAAGAATATTAAAAACTACATTGCTTCCCTGTAAAGAAATGATGTAAATTATTTGTATAACAAATATAAATTGTAATTTGATCAAATTGAAATAGGTATGCGAAAATGTTTCATCATATAGTAAAATGGCCAATATCCTAGGACTGATTACCCGAATACCACATCAAATTCCGAAATATATACCTAGCTTTCAGACAAGTGCCTTCCATTCATCACGATTTTCTGATGAATTTATATCCCATCATCCCTTCTCGTATTATCGGTATGTTACTATATTTAGCACTACGCGTGTACATCGTATTCGACCAATCCGTGATGCTATAACCGATCATTCAGTGGTTCAAACAGACGAAAAAATTCTACAAGAAACACTTCCGCAGAAACTGGGAGTAAAAACATATTGAGCAAACAACAGATTTGACCTTAAGAAAATTTAATTATAAATAATTAATGAGAATCACCCCAACAAATAATAGACAATATAAATTCAAATTACAGCTCCTTTTACTTTTTTGCTTTAGAGACTAATTGAATAATTAAATCGATCCAAACAACACTGTTATTTGCAAAAAAGAAGCGCATGTAGGGATTATTGAAGGAACCAGGTATAGTAATATCTATATTTTTTAATACGTTAATAATACCGAAGTATCAATTTATCGTCTGAGGCATACAAAATTTACGCAATAAAGAACGCAATAAATTGAAGAACACATAGCATTGACTAATGATAAATATGACACTCACTATAGCATTGACTAATGATAAATATGACACTCACTATAGCATTGACTAAAGATGAATATGACACTCATTATAGCATTGACTAATGATAAATATGACACTCACTATAGCATTGACTAATGATAAATATGACACTCACGTTAACAAATGGGTAGTAATAAAACAACAAAATATATGTAAATCACATTCAGCCATAATATCCTCTTCTTTTATTTATCCTTTTTTATCCTAATACTCCTTACTCTTTGTTATTGTAATTTTTATTTATTTATTTATTTATTTATTATTTATCTTTTGGGTGTATGTGGATGTTGTTGTTGTTGTTGTTGTTGTTGTTTTTCAAGACGTATGTTTTGTCAACGTGAATGCGTGGCCAAGGTTACCAAGAGTAATGTCCTTATATACAACCTAATTCACTTTATATTTTTGCCTGATAAGTATTCTTTCCTCTACTTTACATTATCCCCATTGACACAGGACAGATGTACTGTAATTGAATTCTGCAATGGGAAACGGAGTATAGTGTGGCCATTGTAATGAGACAAAGCGTCTCTTACTATTGCTATGTTTGTTACAAAGCTGCTATACAAATGATAGGGTGTGTAATTTACACTGATGATACAGATACAGAAAACATTTGCTTGATTTCAATACAGAGGAGAAAAAAAGGAAAATGTGGGCGCACATCCTGAAAAAAAACTTACTGAATGGTAAGAGATTTTAGCTCATTATTTCTCTGCTGTACATCATCTGCCTTTGGTTTTGCGTTCTTTCAAATGCAAGTTACATTAAACTTTAAACATTGAAAAGAAAATGTCTTATGACTATGTTTTCGAGCTTTGGTTTATTGAAGGTATTTGTATTTCATTCTTAATATGTTTGTTTTTAAATGTTTATACCGTCCCAAGTGGCCGAGTGGTGGGAGCGGCAGGTCGTGGGTTCGATCCCTGACTGCGACATACCAAAGTATTAAAAAAATGGTACAGGTATAGCTCCCTTGCTTGGCAATCAGTATATAAGGGTTCGTTTCCAGTACTAGTTGGCCCGGTGTCAGGATAATGTTACTGGGTTTGGTATCATGCCACATGTCTGCGGCATGATAATTATGCACTTTTTCTGTCTCAAGTAGACATAGTCTCCAGGTGACTGAAATATTGTCGGTGGGACGTAGACAAGCATAAATGTGTATTGGGACTTATTTTCCATAGATCATCTGACTGCATTTAATGTATACCGTGTATAGTAAATTCAAATAATTTACTTAGACAAATGGTTAACATTATTATATTTGAAGGTTTATAACTTTATATCGAACAGAACAGACTATTCCTTGTTTTGACATATCTCTCGTCAATGTTCACTAACTGTCTGGCAGGACATCTGTTTGCTAATTTGCTAGCTCAGATTCAATAGTCTTTGAGATCAAATAAGTAATATTCATCAAATCCTAAAATGCTATATGAAAATTCATGAGGTTAAGGATTTATACTTTTGATCTTTTTAAAAATAATTAATATAGTTATGTGTTCCTTTGATTGATAAGAATGTTATATAGGGGACATTTGTTTGCTTTGAGAGAAGTTCTACAATTACAATATTTTCACAAGAGTTGGGGGGGGGGGTTATTTATTTTTTTTAATCAATGCTTCATAACCGTATACATTACCCTTTATAAGTTAAAAAAGTAGTTCTGACATATCTGCATCACTCATACTGTGGGATATGGATTTTTATCTCACTGATAGAACACAACATTTCATCATTTAGCATAAAATAAAACTTCTTCATTGTTAAGTCATGATAACAATAAATATATATTTGTCTCTAAGTAACTTAACCGTTTTGGGGGTTCAACTTAAAAGTATTTCAGTCATTCTGGAGACTATATTTACTTGAGACAGATATAATACAGTTATGCTGGTACACTGTAGTATGACGCCGTAGAATAGACATGTATTATGCTAATATGATACCACACCCAGTCACGTTATCCTGACACCTGGTCAATCAATTCTGGAACTACCCTGTGTATGCTGAACACAAAATATGGAGCTTCCAACTCCATTTTTAACGACTTTAATTGTCATGGTCGGAAATCGTACCTACGTTGCACGGTGTCTCTGACCGCAATCCGATAACAACAGAAATGTTAAGCATACATAGAGGATGTGCAGAGTAGGTTATGATGTCTTGGTTCAAGGTCACATGTCATACTGTTATAATGTTATAATATCTTGTGTCCGCTCTATATCTTCAGAACCGCTGGAGGGAGATTATAATTTTGACAGAAATGTCAACCATACGAAGAGGATATGCAGAGAGTAGGTTTCGGTTTTCTTGGTTCATTGTCAAAGTCACATTCGAAGGTGTTAGCCATTTCTTGTCCACTCTGTATCTTTGGATCCACTGAAAGGAACTTAAATTATTTGACAAAAATGTCAAACATATTTGACAAAAATGTCAACCATACTAAAAGGATGTGCAGAGCATAAGTTTCGAGTGTCTTGGTTCAAGGTCGAAGGTCACATGTCATACTATAAAAATATTGTGTGTCCGCTCTGTATCTCTTGAATCACTTAAGCAGATTTAAACTATTTGCCACATATGGCAACCATACTCAGATTTATTGCAGAAGGGTTAAATTTTATACTTTGTTTTTGTCCGGAACATAACTCAAAAAGTATCATAGCTATTAACTTGAAACTTCACAGTTGGATAAATCTGTCATGCACAAGAACCATAATTCTGCACATCATTGTTTAGATTTATTTCTCTTTTTCAACTTTCAGACTTAATTTTTGTCTGGAGCATAACTCAAAAAGTATAAAAGCTATTGAAACTTCACAGGTGGATATGTCTCATGATAGAGAAGTGTCATGCACAAGAACCGTAAATCTGCACATCATATTTTTGGATTATTGCCTTTTGATTGATTTCATACTTATTTTTTCTCAAGAGCATTTCTCATGCACTATGAGACATATATATCTTGAAATTTCATAGGTGGATAGACCTCACAAAGGAGAATTGCAGTGCACAAGAACCTTAATTCTGCAAATCATATTTTTGGAGTTATTGCCCGTTGTTTAATTTCATATTCAATTAAGTTTTGTCCGGAGCATAACATATACACTCTGAGACATATAACCTTGAAACTTCATAGGTGGGTAAACGTTATGGACGAGAATTGCAGTACACAAGAGCATGTTCCATTTCTACGAAAACGAATCTCTAGTTAATTTATTGAAAACAGACCGACATAGCCATTATATTTTGTTAATATTCTATTTGTCCAGTGTTATTTACTAGGATTTTATCTTTTTTGTTCTAAATAATGTGCAAGTATATTACAAGTCAATGCCCCTTAGTGGGACCTTTATTCCCTATACCTAATTAGGTGTTAATTTTCCAAGTAGACGTTCAGGGAACAAACCATTAGAAAATTTGCTGTAAAAAATGGCTATGAAACTAACTTTATGTGGGAGAAATGGGAGAGGGGGCAGGGGAGGAAACTAAACTTGATATTTGATTGTCACATATTAAGTTCATATGTGGAGTAACGTATTAAAAAATAAAAATATAGAAAACATTTTAATTTTTGTAATGTAATATCCCGTCTTCAGTTTTAATAAGCATTGTAGATTTATTGATGAATTATTAATCGGGAGGAAGTTTTAAAACATAATTATGTGGTATCACGCCACATGTCTTCGGCGTGATACTGCAATTTGGCAGCACTATATCTGTCTCATGTAGACATCGTCTCCAAATGACTGAAATACTGTCGGTGGGACGTTAATCCAAATAAACAAACATACGCATCTATTTTTTTATTTACATTGGATTTTTCCATAGTGTGTAATTGCAAGACAAGTTGGTTCAGGAGATTTTCACTGCACAGTTTTGTCCTTATTTTAAATAGAAATTATAGTACCTGTTTTCTTTTTATTCAAACACAGTTTAGTTGGGATGATCTACTTGCATAATGTCAATCTGTCGTTCGTATCTTCAAAAGTACAGGAAATATTTGATATACAATATTTAAATTTACTTGCATTATCAATCAACGTGTATTATTGGAATATATTTCCAGACTTCAGGACAGCGCCTATCGGTAATATAAGAGCTTATGTTGATTGGTAACGGAGAGGTATCTTTACCGTCATTATTCACGACTTATTCAACAAACATAATAAAGCAATATCAAACCAAATAGTCTGGAATCTCTACCACGTATTTAGATATAAAGTGGTTATCTTGAGGATAATATATTTCACTCAATGTGTCTGCGTCATTTTCCATAGTATTGCATGCAAACATCTGCAGACTTTGTTTCATATTTGTTGTCTAGAGAGAGAGAGAGAGTCTTATTAAATTGTATTTATTTCATCACATTCCAGTATAAAATCCAGAATTCATGACAGCAGGGTAAAGAGGGGGAGACACAAGTGGCCTGGAGGGTTCGAGCTCTGGGCGCCTAGGTCCAAAGGCCTCCTTTTCATTTTGCTTTTGATTACTCTGTCATTCTCAAAGGCGCCAAAATTGCTTGATATGTTTTACAAAAATGACCATGTCAATTAATTGTGTCACAGTGTTCTATGAGTAGGTTTTTAATCAATATGAGATAACTATTCACCTAAAAATATCATTATGTGTCGATATAATCTCAAAGACATGTCCTTGTTGCGAAAACTATTGCATAAGTATGCGTAAACGTTAACTATACGTAAATGTAGCATGTAAGAAAAATAAATAATGCATCCATTTGAATTCTTTTTTGATCAAATGAGGCCCGTACTAACAAATAAGATATTTAACGAACAAGTACATTGTTCAATTATTTATCTATGAAGATTTCAAATCATCATCGTGGACATAGTCAATAAATAAGTATTAAATAAACTAGAAGCAACCTAATGGCATGGACGACATTGGTTTTGCCAGAAATTTAAATCTTACTGCGTCACTTTTCACAAGATACCTGATTTATTTTGTTTCGTAATCAATAACACACTAATTCAGAAAACAGTAATTTCATAGATTGCACAGATTTTATCGTAACTATACCTAACTTAATGTTAAGTTTTCTACTTTTAAAGCTTTGATACTTAATTCAAGAAACATTTGGACCTCTTTGACATTGGAACATCATTTGATTCGTGGCTGAATTAACTTCCTGTTATACAATGTTGTTTATTTCAAAAGACATCTTGCACAGTTCTCGCTTTTGAAATAGCTGCATGCAGCAGCCAGCCATCGCTGGAGGACGCTCCTTCTATTTTATTTTCCATTTTTGTATCTACCAGCATGGGATGTCCATGGAATCAGCTACTTAATGTTAAATATATTTAATCACATACGCACTCTTTATATCATATCAACCTAAGACTAAGAGTCCTAACGTTGCATTAAGCATGACCTGAAATAGTAAAGGAGAAATTCCAGCTGGGCGGTCGGATATACGATAGAAATTTCTATAAAAAAAACTGCGAAGAAAGCGAAGAATCCGTATCGGTGCAAAGTTTATTGTTCTTGCTTTCTGTGTAGTAATACCTTTACCAAGCCAGAGACCACACATTGATTCGATGAATGCTATCAACTTGGATTATAATAATAATAAAAAAAAAAAAAATATCGTTGTTTTGGAAACGTCCTAGGCAGAAAAAGCTTCTCAGCGAAAAAGGTGTATATGTCGTCTCTCTCTCTCTCTCTCTCTCTCTCTCTCTCTTAATGATTTGCGTGTTCTGAATTCACTGTGCATGTGTGTAGTGATCGGTACACTTTCAACAGCTCCACTTCCGGAAGCGTCGGCTTGTTGATCCGAGGACCACGGTTCAATCCCCGGGCGGAGGCAGATATTCTCCCCTTGAAACCAATGATAATATACATTGCATAACACTAACAATTAATATATCATATGAGAAATGATGTCAGAAAAAAATCGCAGAATGTCGTACGTAGCCTGATTTATGTTAACCCTTTCCCTCATAGAGGACACCATGAAAAGACCTATGCGAACAGCATAAAACCAGATCAGCCTGCGAGTAACTCGCAGGCTGATCAGGTTTTATGCTGTTCGCTGCTCCTCAGTGATCTGGAAATGAGGATTTTGTAATTAAATTTGGTAAGGTTTAACTGTGGTTTTCTGCAGATCAGGCTTTATGTGGTACCTATTGAGTGCGTCAAAATGAGTCTATATGAGGGAAAGGGTTAAATGGGGTACTGGACATATCTTAACCCTTTGCCTCATAGAGGAAACCATGAAAAGACCTATGCGAACAACATAACTCGCAGGCTGATCAGGTTTTATGCTGTTCGCTGCTCCTCAGTGGTCTAGTAATGAGGATTTTACAATTAAATTTGGTAAGGTTTGAGTTTGGCTTTCTGCTGATCAGGCTTTATGTGGTACCTATTGAGTGCGTCAAAATGAGTCTATATGAGGGAAAGGGTTAAGTATTATGATAAATTTTATTCATAACGCAGTGGACATCCAAAAGGGGGATAACTTCGAACCCTGCTCAGAATATTTTCATTATTTTATCACATTCTATTTTGTGCGTTTATTTATATTTTTATCCTTTTGGTAAGCATATATAGCCTTTTGTAGTTCTATACATTCCGGTATTCCTCCAGCTGATATTACCTGGCGACAGCAAGTACCAAAAACAACAACAATATCACATTTATCTATTTTAGAGACGAGGTTTGATGTAATCATTTTACAGAACCATGTTGAATTAAAAAAATAAAAACATACACCAACCACATGCACATCTCAGCTTTAAGAGAAAATACCAATCGAGCCGTTTACTAGCTTTTTTTAAAAGCAATTCTTGTATATCATTTTGCTGTGAATGCCGAAAAACCTATAAGATTCAAAGGGGTCTGGCACGAAAGGCGAGTCATATATCACTGTATATAATACAAAGAATACTACTCCCGATTTACCCAGATTTAATACCTTCCTTGAAAACAATGCCAATATCTCAGTCATTTATGATGGTATCGTTAAAACTTTGCACCAATCGCAAGCATATACATTTATGTAACAGAAAATCACAACTTTTTCACACATGCAAACGCCAGTATCCTGCAACGAAACCCGCACTGCGAAATTAATCCGTATTTTCAAGAATATTGACATGGTGTCCAAGTGTAAATCGTTATTTCTGAGATAGGACAAGGTTCACCGATGCAACAATACTACTAAATAAATTAATCCCTAACCTTGGAAAGCTTAATCTCTCCTCGGCCACAAGGAATTCAGTAGTTATCGCTAACTTCATCCGTTGGCGTACTTTCACTTCTATAAGAGCCATTTTGAACATCAAGTAACGTTGTAGAAATAGCCAATCAAAACGTCTCTTTCTTTTGAAAGTCACTTGATTCTCTGACCAGCCAAATTAATGTGGAAGTCGGCAAACGGTTAAAATTGGCGACATCTGTATTTCTTGCGGTCGGGGAAAGATTATTCATGCCGATGTGAGCAATTAATATGTTTAATGTAATTATTGCGTCGGTTAGCCTCGTTCTTTCGCAGAAATGGGTATTTACACTGAGAAACCGAGTGTAAGAACCCATGTCGATTTTCTTGAAAATACGGGTTAGTTTCGTTACAGGATACTTGCGTATGGAGCATTTATACTGAAATATGAGTTACCAGGTTCCGGAGACCGACATCATCGCAATGAGACTGCATTCTGAGAATTCAAAATATAGCTCAAAAATCATAGACAGAAGATTAAAGTGTATTTTTCTTCATTTGAATTATTAAAAAATGTCACTGGCCTAAACTGGAGCTCGTCATGCAAGCAAATGTGTCTACTGCGGCAAACATGTGCACGTATAGTTTGCCCGCTAGAGGGCATTCAATTTCGATATCCGGTATACAGATTGTCACAATCGGTTTCAATGTGTTGCGTTGTTTACATTTAATGCTATGAAATATGTAAAACTCAGTAAAAACATGCTATAACTCCGCGCTATACTTTAATGGCGGTCCCTACTGTAGTATCTACACCTACGACTGCTCCCTTTATCACTCGCTTTGTTAACATATATGGTATTAACTCCCTTTTATGGTCATGCGCATTATGTAACATGAGCACGTTTTCCGGTTATTAAAGTTTGTTCAAAGCAGAAACTCAAATTGCCTCGGTTTAATCCGTTGTTTACAAACACTTACCTAAGGTCTGAAAATATAGGATACGCCCTAAGGAGACCGTTCAGCTTTCTTAGATTCTATCCGACCGCCGCAGGTATATCTCGTTCTCTCAGTAAAGCAAATGTTACGGATCCATTGCTTAAAAGAGCGAATCCCTTCTGTTGTTATCAATCAGTGATTGCTCCTCGTTTGTTTAAGAGGTTGCCTGATGTGTGACGGTGTCATGTCTCTTCTGTTAGAATGCATTACTTTGATAAGCAATTCATGTCAATTTCTTTAAGATTTATTGCTATGAAATACAATGTATATAAAACTCAGTAGTCAGTATATCAAGAATGTATCGTACACACACACAGACGGAAGTTATAAAATATCTGAACTGTGGATTCACATAAATTAAGACATACTTTATCTGTGAATCCATTTAAATCAATCCAGACGGTGAAAATGAACGTTTTTGTTTGTTCGTTTTTTTTTTTTTTTTTTTTTTTTTTTTTATTGTTTTAGAATGCTCAAGACCTTTGAAACGTATAAAAGAAACGTTCTAAATTATCAAGGTATGGTTCGATGTTATTTATTTCGTACTCGCGGACGCGAATACATCCCAATTATTTACTGGACGAATGATCTGAATTGTTCTGGGTCTCAACCTGGTTTTTCATTACCGATACCATTGCATGCGAAGAATATCACTGCTACAAAAACAACGTCAATGTGTTAACATGGTAACCGATGCCGACACCGAAATACTGTACATGTAAACAATGATAGAATATTAATTTCATGTTTGCCTGATTAGCATTCCTAGCTTTATCTGTAACTGCAATACTTTAGTCAGCAACGCAAACATTGGACACAAAGACAGGAATTGATTTCACTAGGTACATGTAACACTGTAACAACGTGTTTTAATTACGTTGTTGTTGTGAGACTTTGAAGCTAGAGTGCTATTATGCGTGATTTGCAGAGATAAAGACAAAGCTACGTCATGTCTATGTAAATTTGTATAAATCTTTATGATAGACTGACAAATTTAGCTGGAAAGAAGGCAGATTTTATTAGCTCACCTGAGCATAGCTCAGGGTGAGCTTTTGGGAGACTTGATTGTCCGTCGGCCGTCGTCCGTCGTCCGTCGGCCGTCGTCCGTCAACAATTTGATGTTTACACACTAGAGGCCACAATTTTGATCCAATCTTCCTCAAACTTGGTCAGAATGTTTGTCTTGATGATATCTTGAACCCTTTCGAAAATGGGTCAGGTTGGATCAAAAAGTAGGTCAGTAGGTCAAATCTTAGAAAAATCTTGTCGTCCGTCAACAATTTTGATGTTTACACACTAGAGGCCACAATTTTGATCCAATCTTCCTCAAACTTGGTCAGAATGTTTGTCTTGATGATATCTTGAACCCTTTCGAAAATGGGTCAGGTTGGATAAAAAAGTAGGTCAGTAGGTCAAATCTTAGAAAAATCTTGTTTACACACTAGAGGCCACAATTTTGATCCAATCTTCCTCAAACTTGGTCAGAATGTTTGTCTTGATGATATCTTGAACCCTTTCGAAAATGGGTCAGGTTGGATCAAAAAGTAGGTCAGTAGGTCAAATCTTAGAAAAATCTTGTTTACACACTAGAGGCCACAATTTTGATCCAATCTTCCTCAAACTTGGTCAGAATGTTTGTCTTGATGATATCTTGAACCCTTTCGAAAATGGGTCAGGTCGGATCAAAAAGTAGGTCAGTAGGTCAAATCTTAGAAAAATCTTGTTTACACACTAGAGGCTACAATTTTAATCCAATCTTCCTCAAACTTGGTCAGAATGTTTGTCTTGATGATATCTTGAACCCTTTCGAAAATGGGCAGGGCCGGACCGAAAAGTAGGTCAATAGGTCAAATCTTAGAAAAATCTTGTTTACACACTAAAGGCCACAGTTTTGATGCAATCTTCCTCAAACTTGGTCAGATTGTTTGTCATGATGATATCTTGAACCAGTTTGAAAATGGGTGGGGCTGGATAGAAATGTAGGTCAGTAGGTCAAATCTTAGAAAAATCTTGTTTATACTCTGAGGGCAACATTTTTGGTCCAATCATCCTCAAACTTTGGCAGAATGTTTGTCATGATGATATCTTTTGTGGATGGGGTCAGAAAATTCCTGAACATTGTTTCACCTCATCATCTTAATTCTAAAGCAATCTGTTTTGTACAGGCAATGAATGATACTTTTCTCAGGTGAGCGATCTAGGGCCATCTTGGCCCTCTTGTTGCATTTCAGGTGTAATCAATATGTAGGTAAACCATGAACATGTTGTGTTTAGTAATAATTTAGGTAAAATATATATAAGGCACATATATTAGGTGAATACATTTATATACACAACAAAATATGCTCAAATATAGTTATGTCAACTCAATTGCTTTATTACAAACATGTTTGCAGTGTTTTAGTTCCTCCGGCAGTGTTCAGTCAATTTTGATCTTTGTCAATCGCAAGATTGACTTGACAGTTACAAAGTATGTAGACCTCAATGAGACGGAGTGCCATGCGCAAGAATAGTGTTCCTGGGTCAAAGGTCAAGGTCACACTTACAGGTCGTAGGTCACGGAGCTAGATTTGCTTGTCCTAGCTGTAATTTAAAAAGACATGGATCGTAGGATTTTCAAATAGCTTGGCAGTTATGTTAATCTCAATGAGACGGAGTGTCGCGCGCAAGAGTTTGGTTCTAGCTCAAAGGTTCAAGGTCACATTTATAGGTCAAAGGTCATCGGCTGGATTTGCTGGTCCGGGTTCAAACTTAGGCATGGGTCGCAGGATTTACAGATAATTTGGAAGATATATTAATCTCAATAAGACGGAGTGTCACGCGCAAGAGTTAGGTCCGCAGCTACAAGGTCAAGGTCACACTTAGAGGTAACTTTTAACTTGTTTGTCCATACTACTACAATTTAAGAAAATAATGTACCTTCAACTATTTTAAACACATGACCTTCCATAACTAAATTTGTATCATTAATGCAAACTGAAAATAAAATGTCTTAATGAATTTGTGAAAGTTTATTTATTCATTTTGTTATGATTGAGAGAACGGAAATAAATACATGAATATGTATCTATATCATTGAACTATTTTTTGTTTGTTTGTTTTTAGTTATGATTTAAACGGTTGTTGTTGTTGTATTTGTTGTCGTTGTTTGCTAGGCTGTATATTATAATAATCTTGTTCTTTTTTAGATACTTTTACCGCCAATGTGAAGTTGGCTATGAACATATACATGTAATTGGTTATGTCAATAAAATATTTTATTTTGCCGTTCAAGAGAGGGCCCGTGGGTGTGCTACATGTAGATGGACACAATTTAATTAGAGACGTCTCCCACATATATAGTTCGTGTCCAGAACGTTCGTCAATCCCACGTAAAGGCTGCGTGAGCAACCATGAATAAAACATGAATAAAATATATGTCACAATTCATTTAACATATTAACGCTGCCCAGATGATCGCGCAATGTAATAAAGGCTTGTACATCACAATATGTAATTGATGCATGATAACGATTTTTATCTGTTAGAATAAAATTGATTGACTTACAGGAGATGGTTATTACGATGTGATCCTATAGAGTATTTATGACTCTTTATCGTGTATTTTTTACGACCAGTCGACCCATGTTTGTCTAATGTTCAGCAACTAATATAATTCAGTTGAACTCATTGGAGATGTCATTATAACTCTCCACAGCGTTTAATGTGCTCTCAGAGAAGTCGCATAATGCGACGGTTAAGGCAAAAATAAATATAACGCAGTTTGCGCATGCGCCTTGTACAGGGATCAGAATCTGATTGATTAAATTATCAAGTCTCACAGAACAATCTTCAATGGGATTAATGAAATGATTTATATTTATTCACATGTAAGGCATTAGCCATTCTATTTTATTCAAGCTTGTATCGAATACTTGTTCAGGATTATTGGTTGATTTATCAATTCGCGTACAGTTCTACAAGTCGATTTCAATTCTACTTATTTATGTAGTCCAATGCTCTCAAATACATATAACGCAAAAACACTATTCTGCTCTTTGTAAATAAAACCATGAAGTTATATCATTACACAGCGGCTAACTTCTCATTTGCTCGTCAAAATTGTATGGACAACTAATCAATCATAAATTTGAAACCATTTACGCGAGTGTGTAAGTTACAGGTCTATAAACATGGTTGTCTAATCCATATATACACTTTCTTTCACGTCGTTTGAATAGCGATTGTCTGATGTCTCGGGTTCGATTCTTGGTAACGTACATGAGAGAGTACAGTGGCTCTCTGGTTTCCACTACATACGCCGCCACCAGAGCCATCGAGAGTGTAAGATATAAATTGTGGTAATTTGTATCGTAATCGATGTAAAATAAAATTTAAACTTTTAATGTAAGACCTTTACATCAGTTTTGACGTGTCTCTCTCTCTCTCTCTCTCTCCATACTTTCTTTGCTCAGTTCAAATAACCTTGGCTTTCCTATCAAGCACGCCATGATATGTCATTTACATAGTTTCCCAACTTATTATGATACATACGAGCATACAATCAACTGCCTTTCCAAGCGTCTAAATGATTCCCCTTCACTCAATCATCCTTAATGACCTATTTTGCGACTTGCCCACAATTGTCGCTAATAATAATCGTTACTTTGCCTTAAACAGTATAATCGTATAGATTTTCTACCCTCTGTAATACTCCTCTTACTTCCTTAGAGTGTATGAGAAAGGTTGGAGCATGACATGGCAAAAGCTCGACTCTCAAATGCTCACAGTTGCATTCAGGTTTCCTTTAATTTCAATGTAATGTTTCTGTCAGACATACATCCTGTTGGAGCTGATAAATCAAAAGTGAGTGCACATACATGTTCATGCACAATACCACAATACTAATATATCCATGTCAATTATAATAATGTATTTCGGGAAGAAATGTTTCTTTCATGTTAGATTTATTAAATTAACGTGCAAAAGGTGTGTTGACATTTATTTCCGGGCCGTGGTCGAGCGGTTAAAGTCACTGACATAGCACCACCCTACCGTCCCCGGTAGTCTAGTGGTGATACTGCAGTGTGGCAGCACTATGTTTCAAGTAGACATTGTCTCCAAATGACTGAAATACTGTCGGTGGGACGTTAAATCCGACAAGCAAACAAACATATTACCACCCCTGAGGGTTCAACTCAATCCATGGTCATTCAGACTTTCATGTAATGGAAGGTTTCCAGCTGGCTTGCAGTAGGTCGGTGGTTATATCCGGCTGTTCTTCCTCTACCGGTAATTAGCTGGACATTGCTATATCACTGAAATATTGTCACAGTGATGGTCAATTTCCAACTCAACACCAACTGTAACATACTATTTCACTAGAGGATGGGCACAACCCGGTATAATTGTTCCTTCCCATGGGAAGTAATATTTATAGTCGTTCTTCGCTACTTGCCAGATATAAGATAAACACCTGATGAGATGTTTGCCCGCTCAGTATTATGTGTGCTTCATGATTCTTATGATGAGACGGGATCCAGTCTGAGGTAAGGAGATATTAACTATCAACGTGATATCACGTGATGTCCGCCATTTTATCGGCCATTTTAGTCAGTCTAGCAGGATGCGCGTAGGTTTAAATTACAGCTTCGTGTTGTCCCAATTAAGAAAACACGATGTCAGCCTAAATTGAACTTAGCCCTATCAAAGTCATTGAATGTCTTGCTTCATTTCCTGTGCTACCATGATTTAAAGAAAAAAAAGACTTAAGAAAGTTTTGACTTGGAAAGAAATGTTCAACCACTAATAAAGTTTGTTCTTTTCGTACTCTAAGGTTATCCCTTCCATAATGCAAAACAGCTTTCACTTCATACTTCATAGCTAAGAAATGCCCTGGAATGAACTTTTGGTAGGCTAACTTGTAACGGTTTTTGTTCCTTCCCATGGGAAGTAATATCTATAGTCGTTCCTCGCTATTTGCCGGATATAAGATTAGCAAAAGGTTAGATGTTTGCCCGCTCAGTATTGTATGTGCTTAATGACTCTTAAGATGATGGGACGCGATATCAAAGTCCGACATTTTTTATGCGCATTTTATCGGCCATTTTAGCTTTTTATTTTTTTTTATTTTTTTTTTTTTTTTTTTTTTTGATGACGTGCTGATTTTCTGTTAAGGCTACAGCGAATCAGTGACGAATATTGGATGTCAGTCTAGCAGGTATGCGTAGGTTTAAATTACGGCTTTGTGTAGTCCCGATAAAGAAAACGCGATGCCATCCTAAATTGAACTTATCCCTAAAGAGGTCCTTAAATTTCTTGCTTCATTTGGTGTGCTTCCATGATTTAAAGAAAAAAATGAACTTAAGAAAGTTTTGACTTTGAGAAATGTACAATCATAGTAAACCAATACAGTTTTTCCTCTTTGTACTCGAATGTTATACCATCATATGCAAATGCTGAAAAATAGCTTTCACTTCATACTTCGTAGTTTAGAAATGCTATGGAAGGAACTTTTGGTAGGCTAAAACTTGTCTATAATGGATAACCGGCAGTTATTTGAGTTCTACTCTGTTCTTTCCCTTTCATAACAGACACTTATTACGGGTGAATATCACGGTAGTGGAAATAATAATGCGCACCGTTTTGTTGTATTTCCTTTCTGGTTTAGTTGGCAAAATATGAAGGCGGGTAATAAATGGTCTTCTAAATTTTGTTGATATTTGCAAAATGGTCTATTAAAAGTTGTTTCCACGAACCTTAACGTACTTGTCACTCTTCAGCACTTTTTTTTTTTTTTTTATTTAACAAAACTGTATGGAATTTCGCCAATAATGTTTAGCGAAATCAACCATTAATGTGTTATGAAATAATTATGTACATGATAAAATTTTCACTTTAATGACAAAAAATATTTGTTAAGAAATAAAATAGTTGGGTATTTCATTAGAGAAACAAGAGTGGTGAAATTCGCCCCTAAGTATTTTAGTATTACTCATTGTTAATAATGGTTGGAGGAATCCGATTCAGATGGCTTATAAACAAACTTAAAATTCAAATGTTTATTGATTTAAAAAAAGAAAAGTTAAAACGTCTGTATCTTTACCATCCCATAATACACCATTACCTAAACAAAACCTAAACATTCTTATGAAAATATTTCAGTTACATAATATATTTTAGATTTTTCTCATTGAGAAAACATACATGTCTTATGAATATTATAGTATCTTTTACTTTGTGGTTATCAGTTAACGGTTATATAATTGTTTATATTTTTGTGTGGTATGTTTTTGTTGCATGTGATTCCCGTTCCCACATCGAATTGAAATTGTCATTTCGATATCTATTATATTACTTACATACTAGTATGCCATAGACTTTTCTGCGTGCGTCTGTGTGTGTATTCGATACTGTTGGTTTGACAGAAAAATATTCATTCAAATAAATTGATAAAAACACAAATTCAGATTCGTAATCATATATTATTTTGGACTATATTATCTATAAAAATATACAGAAACAATAAATAAATATTTTATGTTTGTAACAAGTTCTGTTTCTTGATTGGAGGAAGTGCATTCTTCACATCAAAAAGGTTGCACCCGATTGGTTGTGATTGGTCATGTGGTATGCGTTTCTCTTGTTTCAATGCAGGAAGAACACCAACTATGCTAGAATCTTGTTTTCTGATTGGAGGCAGAGGTGTTGTGCTTCTTCCTCTCAGAAATGGCTGACTGCTGTCTGGGGAGTTGACGCATCCTGGTTGTCTTGTTTTAATTGGCGGAAGAGATGTCGGACTTGTACTTTTTGTCTGATTTCCTACTGGTGGTTTAGATTGATACCTATCTGAGTGTTTGATTGTTTGGGGTATTGGGTGCAGGTTTGAACAATTCATAGTTTCTCTGAGATTGTAGTTCACTTTGTCACAGTCTATGCCTGTTTTCTTTTTGCATAGTTGTTTCGAATTCGGTTACCTTTACATTTGGAGAGGCCAGTGTCGATTTTTGACCTAACATTCTTGTATTTTGAATGCCTCCCTGTCTTGTTTGAATTACTGTTTGTGATCAAATTTCTTTTATAACATGTATCTGAAAGAGGTGTCTTGGTCACTAGAACCGATTGTCGACATTTTTTAAAAGTAAATGGATGATAAGAAACTTTTTCGAAAGTTGGTAAGAACTTTGTTCTGTCATAATCATCACATAAACGTAAAAAGTTTGGCCGCTCTCTTCGAACTGTATGCCTCTCTGCAAACCTGATGGCCCCACCCACTAGGAAATAGGTTGGCCCGGGGATTCGGGAGGGTGTGGCCACACGGTGCCTGCAGCACCTCACCCAATGTAGATTGGAGGCCGCCTCTGCAGGGGTGTCGATAATTGAATGTGTCACAAAAACTCCTGGAATATGAGTCCTTGCCGCCAAATCTTTCCGCGGCAACGTGAGAAGTGATGGAGCAGACCCAAACAAAGTGTCTGTCAGAAAGCACGAAGTTACATTCAAACTGTCTGCTGGGTTAGTGTAACGGAGCGCTTTCAGTTCATCAATGGAAGCTGCCAGTTCGTCTAATTCTTCCTCACGAATGTCGTTACGTATATCATAACTTTCTATCGCTTCGTTAAGTATTCTTGTTTCCTCTTTTATAGAGTCAACGCCTTTTTTTCTCCTGTCTTTCATTTCGTTCACTTCACCTATCAGTTCTATAACATCGCGTTCAAGAGCCCTGTTGTCAGCGTACAACATTTCAGAACCAATTTCCATTTCTTTCTCGAAGACGCGAACTCTTGTGGCCTCGTTCTTGAAGTTGTTATGGACCATCACTATGTGTCCGAATTCAATCGTTGCTTCTTCGAGCTTTTGGCGGATGCTGCCATTTTCTTTCATCAAAGCTTCAATATCTCTGCAAGAAGTGATAAAACTGAATGAATGCAAGACTTTTTTTTAAAAAAATACCGATGCATGTGTATAATTATTGAGAAAAAAACTTTAAAGAGAAAATAAAGACAATTACATATGAACAAATGTTCTTATTTTATGCTTTTATTGACTTTCCGTGTTTTCCTTATAACGTAATATTTTATCTTTGCTATTGAGTTTTTATTTTATTTTGTGTGTATTTGTCAGTCATTTCACTAAAAACATAGAATAAAATGCACACTTTAACAATACAATTGTCAATAAGTTAAAATTAATCAGAAATCAATAATGGGTAAATTTCTAAATGGGAAATTTAATTACATGATGAAATCCTCGTAAGTTTTATACAATTTTACTTATTTATCAAATATATAATTTAGATGTATTTACTTTCTTTCTTATTTATCAACTCAACAAAATCTGTCTTGCCGATGTTGCCGCAACTTACTTTTCCTGCTGTTGGATCTCTTTGTCGTTCTCGCGTATCTTCCTGTGGATATTTTCAAATACTTTGGCGAGCGCTACGAAATCTCGGATCTCAGCTTTAAAGGCTCTGTCAATTTCGTCTGTTTCCACTGTAACAAAAGACAACCATGTACGTGTATGTCAAATGATATATTTCAATCTCTCTGAGTATGGGTAATAATTATTTTCACGAAATTCATGACAGTTTCCATATCAGGCAATATTGTTTGTACAAAGCGAAGCCATCGTTTGTCATAATTTAAGTCTATATGCGTACCTTTCTCATTAGTCGAATCCTTTCTTGTCCAACAATTGACTTTTGGGCCTATTTTGGATCGTCCTAAACTATTAGGCCTGAAAGAAATAATGTGATCTAGTAAAAAAAATAAATCCTAACATAGACCCCTTATAATTTATCAATGTGAATTACGAAAAAAGATTTGTTGTGTTTAATGTCCAACCAACCGTCATTTAATTTAGAAAATACTTATGTCTCCTTAAGACAGGTATATTGTTGCCACACTGCAAAATCACGCCGTAGACATATGGGATGACTGGACCAAAAAGTCCTGGAACTACTCAAACACCGATACATTGGACTGGCTCACCATCATTCACTGCCACACTGTGTTACCACGTGACTATGTTGTGTACCAAAAGTCACGCTGTTGATTACGCGTAGTTAAGCTGAATTAGCAATTTGTCAACTCACTGTCTCACTGTAGCAGATATTTATGCGAGATTTTTTAACTTCTGGGAAAAGATGCTGAGCGCCAAGCAGGGAGCAACCACCATTTTTTACGACTTTGGTATGTCGCGGTCGTGGATCGAACAAAGGACCTCCCGCTCCAGAGCCGGACGCTCTTACAACTCGGCAACCGGGTACTGTGTATTACGGAAAGGTCTGGTCATTCGGAGTGTTCCTGTGTAGGTTCGAAACTTTTCAGCTAGCTTTACAGTATGTCACTGCACTCCGAGTCTCCCCCTTTGGGAATAAACTACTTCATTGTATGCTGTGGCGACTGTTATCGTCAAATCAGTATCAAACAACTTCTTACGGAATTGTATTAGTGCCACATTGACACATTACACTTTTTTCTGTAAATTTTACAATTTAAACTTTGAAATTCACACTTTTTTCTGTAAAATTCACACGTTTTTCTGTAAAACTCACACATTTTTCTGTAAAATTTATAGTTAAAACTGTAAATTTTACACTTTTTTCTGTAAATTTTACAGTTTAAGCTGTATAATTCACACTTTTTGCTGTAAATTTTACAGTTTAAACCGTAAATTTCAACCTTTTTTCCTGTCAAATTCACACTTTTTTCAGTAAATTTTACAGTTTAAACTGTATTTATTTTACACATTTTTCTGTAAATTTATCAGTTTACAGAATAAAGTGTAAAATTCACACTTTTTTCTGTAAAATTCACACTTTATCTTTAAAATTCACACTTTTTTCTGTAAATTTTACAGTTTTAACTGTAAATTTTACACTTTATCTGTAAAATTCACACTTTTTTCTGTAAATTTTACAGTTTAATCTGCAAATTTTACGCATTTATCTGTTTATATAATGGCTGGGTCTATCGGCACGACGGTCGTGTAGATAAGCAGCCTTATCGGCATGACTGTCGTGCCGGAAAGATTGTTATCGATACGAAAGAAAAAATAAAAATAGCACAACTAGAGCTTTTTTTTTCTTTCTTTCTTTCTGTGATAAAAAAGACCATTTGCTCAGTTCTGCCAGTGGTGATGTTTATTGACAAGGGCATCCTCAAAATACTTTGCGGTTATCTTAAAGTGGTTCCGGTGCATACAAAATATAACTACAACATATACCTACACTATATACCTACAACCTATAACTACAACATATTCCTATTACATATACCTACAACATATACCTATAATATATAACTAAAACATATACATATTATATATACCTACAATATATATCTACATCATATATGTACAATATATACCGACACATCAAATATATTTATAAATACAAAAACATACAACATATACATACAACATATATTTATAATATATACAGAAAAGAAAGGAACAAGTTTTACAGAAAAAAAGTGTGAATTTTACAGATTAATGTGTAAATTTTACAGGGGGGAAAAAGTGTGAATTTTACAGAAAAAAAAGTGTGAATTTCACAGATTAAAGTGTAAAATTTACAGTTTAAATTGTAAAATTTACAGAAGAAAGTGTGAATTTTACAGTTTAAATTGTAAATTTTACAGATTAATCTTAAATTTTACAGATTAAAGTGTCAAAATTAAAAAAGATAATAAGTGTCAATGTGGCACTAATACGCTTCCGTAACTTCTTTATTTCCGTCGATATGTTAAATGATACTGACCTTTTGTTGATACAAACACTTGATCCTTTTTCATATTGACTAAGGTAAACTTGCTCCTCAATTAGGTATCTCTCTAGAATGTAAGTGTCGTATGTGTTCTCGTTTATGGCCTTATCTGCCGAGAGAAAAACAAAATACAGTTTAACCTGTATTAGCGGCCACCTGTATAAGCGGTCATCCTGCATTTAGCGACCAGTTTTAATATCACCAAACTAGCATTTTGGTATATGTTTAATCTTGAAGTCATTATCTCTTTTAAGCGGTCACTTTATATCCTTCACTTGACAGACCGCTTAGGACAGGGTTGACTGTATGTAAGATTTCAATGCCAAACTTCAACAGTGAGATAATATAGATTATCAAGAAATTAAAAGTGAAGTAAAATAATAATGATATTGATCTGGCGTGAAGGAAGACTAAGGAGATAAGATTCATCTTACCAATGACAGCGTTCTGCGTGGAGTTAGGGTCCTTTCTCCATAACGACACAGGGATGCGGCTAGGTTTGAGTGATCTCTTCCGTCCTGACTTCCGGTAGCTGGTTCTTTCTTTTTGACTAGTCGAGGGTCTCTTGGTTATGGCGGTTGTCAACTTTGGTTTGCCTAATACTGCCCTGGTAGTTCCGCAGCTGATGTCCCCTGTGATTTGATATAAAATTGACGTAATATTTAGTAACTGACAATAAAGTTTAAAAATCTTAGAACATTTTTTTCTCAAACATTTGTAACAGGTCATTACCGAAAAGGAAGAAAAGTAGGCTTGTTTGTTTGTTTGTTGGGTTTAACGTCCTACTGACAGTATTTCAGTCATTTGGCGACAATGTCTACTTGAGACAGATATAGTGCTGCCACACTGCAGTATCACGCCGTAGACATGTGGCATGATACCACACTTAGTCACATTATCCTGACACCAGGCCAACCAGTCCTGCAACTACCCTTACATGATGAGCGCCAAGCAAGGGAGCTATAACAGTACCATTTTTTACGACTTTTGTATGTCGCGGCCAGGGATCGAACCCACGACGGCGTGATACTGCAGTGTGACAACACTATGTCAGTCTCAAGTAGACATCGTCACCAAATGGCTGAAATAAACAAAATACAACAAGCAAACATTTTTCTGTTGCATGTTTTAAGTATAAACATAAATATAAAAAAAAGGCTTTTTGTAAATTCGTTTTAAAGGAAACTATGATTGGCTATCGTGACACAATATGAGTATTTCTTATGCAAGATACAAAAACAATTTTATCATATTTAAAAAGAAGATCGTTAGTGGAAATTGATAAGTGTATGGTTAATACTTAGGAACTCGATTATCCTTTGCGAGTGTTATTTATTAACATTTTAATATTGATATTATAAAAATCATGTTTAAAAATACATATTTCGTACATTTGCAATTGGACATCGTGTTTCTATAATATGTAATAACTAAAGTTACTTATGTATGTATGTATGTATGTATACTGATTGATAATAACAATAGTATATTATGCAATGTATATATATCATCGATCTTTCGTCGTAAGTAAATACAATGTAGATCTATCAATATTTGTTCCTACCTTTTATTTTTGTATGTGTATTCTCTTTTTTGCTACTGTCTGTCCCCATGATCAGCATCTCTCCAGACCCACGAGATCGAGATTCTTGCCCAGAACTCTTCCTGTCTGAAGAGCCATATCTTTCCCCCTCCCTAATGGCGACCATTTTGTCACACTGTGACTCTCTACCCTTCAATCCATTACCATTCTTCAATGATGTTTTACTCTTTCTAGAAGATTTCTTGCCACTTTTTCTATCAGATGATAAATATCTCTTCGATTCCCGAATAGGAACTATCACTTCGCGTCTCGTAACACGGCCATTTATTACAGGAACACTGCATGATCCCGCTTCATTTTCTGTCCGCAGACGACTTCCGGAGTTAATCCCTAAACTCAGAACATGTGAATTATCTTGATTTTCCATTATTTTCACACAAATATCGACTAAACCTAATAAATTTTGAGAGCTAATTACTCCGTGGCTTCCTATGATAAATGGCATGGACAAATCTGACGTCATGTCCAAAGCGACGACGTCATGACGTTGACGTTTTATATTTGAGTTCAACCAATCAAACGAAAGAATATATTTTGTTATGCTCAGACTGAGAATAAAAAAGTATTAGAAGTTAAAACATATTTTATTTCTGCTATGAATTACAGAAAAGGGGTTGGGCAACAAGTTGTTAAAAATGCTATTATATTTGTTATCATCATCATCATCATCATCATCATCTGTTCATTATAATCATCATCAATGCTATAAAGGATTTCTAAAAGAAATGTGATATTTGACAGCTGTAATTATTGCTCTTTTAAGAAGACTTCCTAATTAGATTAGATCACCAATCAAACGAATTTTCTGGACACGAGGCAATAGGTTGTTGCATATGAGATTTATAAATCGAAGATAAAATATACCAAGAGAAATATATATCATTTAAGAGATTAAAGTTCCATTATACAAAGCTGTTGATTTACAGTAACACAGCTCTCACTATTGGTACTTGGAACAAGTTTATTTAATATGATTTATCCGTGCGTGCATGCTTCCATACTTCAGTTTTGTCTCACCCGAATATGATTCCACTTCCGAAATGTTACCGTCCACCGTCGGAGACTGGTCGGATATATGGTCATTAAGAACCATTTCAGGCAGCTTTACAATCTCGTTAAAATGCATAGCATTTCTTGTATCGAAATTGCTCTCAATAAATAATTATTTTAACTCAACAACTCGTCCAATTACTAGATTTGCATAAATTATATTTTTCAAGAGTAGGTACTCCGATAACATCATACATTTCGTACAAAATGGTCCAACTATTTCGGAAATTCCCGATATAATTGGTGACTCTTCTTAAGGTTCAAGTTTGACCAACTAAAGTCTTTAAAACCGGTACTGGTGCTTGGCACGCATCAGGATTAATTGGCCCAGTTTTGTTTGTTTGCTTGGTTTAACGTCCGACCGACAGGCTACACTGAGGTATAACAACGTGGTATGATACCACACCAAATCACATTATCCTGACCTCGGGACCAGTCCTGGAACTACCCTGTGTATATGCTGTGCGCCAAGCAGGGGGTTTCCCGACTTTGGTATGTCGCGGTCGGGGGTGGAAACTCTAACCAATCGGTCAGCTGAGACGGTCATGATAATGTGACTGGGTGAATCGATGTGAGGCAGACCTATATTTCTCTCGGATCGACTCAAATCCCAAATAACTGTTGTACTGTCGACGGGACGTTATCGGTTACTTGTATAATTTCAGTCTCGTAACACAGCGCATGAACTAGTGTTGCTGATTTTTTTTTTCTTTTAAAGAAGACTAGGAAAACTCTAATATCGTTGGCAAGAAAGCATCGAAAATGCTTTTATTTTCTCGTCTTAGCGTTTTCAGCGGGAATTTTTTTTTTTAGCACGGGTATTTTTTCTTTTTACACACAGGTAGTTTAGCATATAATTAAATGTATTTGAATTAAAGCTAGGGGCAACTTATTCTGTTATAAGAGATATATCTTACTGAAAAACAACATTAAACAAATCGTTAACTTTCCTTTTTAAACGTGACAATACCATATCATGGTTTTAGGCTATTTTATCACAATTTGTAATTGATACTATTCTATATTAAGCTTTAGGCCTCATACTATTGGAAATTTAAGTGACACAGCTACACGTACTTTTAAGGTAATTCACTCTGCAGAAGTATTGAGTGACAGAACCACCATATTCTGAAAGTTCACAATTTCACATGCTCCTGAACATTCCATTAAACCAATATTCTAGAAGGTATTAAATTTTCTGCTTGAAAATATTATGTTGCAGTATTCGCAGCAGTATACCTCTACATCAGACAAAATCCAAAACGTTTTGACAGTTGATATATCGGACTTGAATACAACGAACCCATTTCAACAGCACCTGTATCATATTTTTGAACTTGTCACTGAATTCAATTACTTAACTTTCATAACATACGATGATATTTGATTTTTGAAACATGAATGTTTTAAGAATCGTAAAGACCTCATAATTCTTGAATACTCCAGGAGCCTTCCAGTTCTATTTTTATTTATATATAAACTTATATTTTGTGATAAACATCTGTTTGTTTGTTTATTGGGTTTAACGTCCCACCGACTGTATTTCAGTTATTTGGAGACGACGTCTACTTTGGACAGATATAGTGCTGTCACACTGCAGTATCACGCCGTAGACATGTGGCATGATACCACACCCAGTCACATTATCATGACACCGAGCCAACCAGTCCTGCAACTACTCTTATATGCTGAGCGCCAAGCAAGGGAGCTATAACAGTACCATTTTTTACGACTCTGGTATGTCGCGGCCAGGGATCGAACCAAAAACCTCTCGCATCCGAGGCGGACGCTCTAACCACTCGGCCACCGGGGACGGTCATAAAAATCTGTTATCTACATGTTTTCTACAAATAAATATGTTTGAACTTGTATGATTTAGGCTACTATTAGTTTTAATTATTCAGGGAACACAACTCTGCACATATTTGGGCGACAAAAAATTGCATGCTATTGAACATACGAGGGGTAATTAAAAAATACGCGGGCTTTTTACATTGCATGAAAACCATTTGGATTATCAACCTGAAAGTTTGGGGGACATATAATCAAATAAGTTTGAAATTATCGTGAATTTATCATTATACAAATTAAGGTAAATCCCTGTAATGGTTCCGCTACATTTCGGACCTCATAGGCTTTCACGGAGGTAACCAAGCTTCCTAATGTTTCATTACGGTACCTTGGTTATCTTGGTTGATGTTAAGTGGTCCAAGACGTAGCGGAACCATTACAGGGACTTTACCATAAGAATATATGGTTTTACAATTACACACCATTGCGCTCCTGGCGCAGTCTATAAATACGACGTCAACATTTACTTTTTTTGTCAAAATTTGAAACGCCAAATATAACAGTAAGATACCCTAAGATGTTTCTTTCTAATAATAGCTTTATGACGGTTAACCAAGTGCTCGTTCACGTTAGCGAACCAAGTCCCGCCAAGGCCAGAAAGAATTTGCTGTGTCCTACTGAGAAATTCAGCCACTGACTCGAACCGTTTACCCCGCAACTTGCCTTTCAACTTTAAGTCGAAAGTATATTATCATTTTATCATTAATGATGATGATGATAATGATTATGTCACTTTGCGTCAATTATTATCCTCCGCCCTCGCCCTGTTTCTTCTTGCAGATCTTCTCGCCCCGGTGAATATACTGTGCCATTTAATACGAAATTATTGCGAAACTGCGTTCCTTGGGTTGGCTTGCCCCATTGTTTCAAGTGTCTGAGGTTGTGTCATGCCGAAATCATGGCAGAATATGATTATGGCGCGATTTTCAATTTCTGCCGTGTCCGCCATCTCGAGGGAACGAGATAATAACTCGAGGGAACGACTTGTTACCTCGAGGGAACGAGAAAATAAGCAGAGGGGACGAGATAATAACTCGAGGGTACGAGATAATAACTCGAGGGAACGAGTTAGTCAACCAATCATGTTACTTGTTACAATTGTCATTCATGATAATCAGAGAGGATCATATTGTTATATATTTACGAGAAAGACTTTTTAATCGCCAAATTATGTTATGCTAAACACACAGGACGCGTCCGTTTCCGTATAGCTAATCACAAAAAATTTTGTACTCGTTTAATTTGGAAGGGAGAAATTTTAAGTCATATCAAAACAGTTAAGGATTTAATTCTGAACGTATTCAGTTAGTCTGCTACGGTGGCATAGAGTAGAAATATTGTCAATGGACCGTTAATCCCAATAAACAAATAAACACGGACTCAACATACGGACTCTTGATTACAATATTTGATTGGTTGAGTAACTCGTTCCCTCGAGATAATAAGTCGTTCCCTCGAGATAATTAACTTGTTCCCACGACTTATTATCTCGTTCCCTCGACATAATAAGTTGTTCCCTCGAGATAATAAGTTGTTCCCTCGAGATAATTAACTCGTTCCCTCGACTTCTTATCTCGTCCCCTCGACTTATATCTCGTTCCCTCGACATAAAAAAGAGTAGTGCATGTCACCTCTATGCACCGTAGAGAATACATCAAAATTAATAGGATAAAAATCATTATGATTGACGTTGACGTTAAAAATATAAAAAGTCCACGTATTTTTGAATAACCCCTCGTACTTTTAACGTTTTGTGAATTGGGCCCATGTGTTTTTGAGATATGGCTACGGACGAAAGAAAAATGTGATGGATGGCCGGAATGACGGAAGGACATACTTAATTTTGATAATATTTAACCATCATCACATAACCTTTTTTATATATGTCTATACAGTCAATGTTTGGTCATCATTTAAAAGAGATGCATCTTGCTTTGAAGAGACATTCACGATAGGGTGCTCGGCAGATACCCACTGTACCGTTGTTAAAATCGCCCTTGTTATTCTTTTATTTTTTTTTATTTTATTTTTTTGCTAACAAATTTCCCAGAATTCAAGTCTGCAGTGATGAGGAATATTCGCAACCTTACAAACTCATAACGTATTTATTTCGGTTAGTTAATATAGTCATTTTTCAGATCTACTCGCAACCTTCCATATATTGCCTATTCAAAAAGGAGTTTTATTATATTTTATTTTGCACTTTAGGTAGATGATCTTAACTAAAATAAAACAATAAAACTTTTATAAATGTGAATAGTTAATTTTATGCAATTATTTGAACAAAACTGTCTTGTTTCTCATTCTACTTCACTTTCATATGGATTTACTACACTCTGTAACATTGAATACTTCTTTAAGGGCGTATGTAAAAGTTTGCAACATTTTTATATAGACAAAGAAGGAAATTTTAAACTGTTCCATAGATTTTTTAACTTTAATTTTTTTTAGTGATTGTGAATTCATTTCAAGCCATTATGCAAAATTTGAAACCAAATGGTCTTATAGAAGTTCTGTTATGTTTAAAATTGTAAATATATTGCATTTTTCTTGAAAAAGGGGAGATACTTTGAGAAAATTGATAATGATATATTTGCACGAGTGATTAAAGTATAAAATCTGTTGCATAGGATTTCAAATTTTGTAAAGTGACAGGGAATAAAGTACTGAACACTGACTTTGAAACCTTCTGATGTGTTGTGTTTGCCATTATTTGAGTTATTTGCCCTTGAATATGGCCTAAAAAGGCTAAAATATTACATTCAGGAGCAGACAACTCAACAAAAAAAATGGTGACCACCCCAATTATTTTTTCTATAAAAATGTTCCTCTTTCATTTTTTTTTTACACCCATAACTTTGCTGTAACAGGACGACAGCAAAGTTTTAATACCTCAAACTACTTTAAAATTAAAAGAATTACACAATCTGAAATAAAAATCAAATTCTTTTGTGTTCACATCGTTGTATCTAAGGAGTTCAGCACACAGACAGCGTAAAGACGAATGATGCGCTGTGGTCCAGTGGTAACGTATCCGATTACGGATCCGAAGGTTGTGGATTCGAACCCCGTTGGAGGCAAGAATTCTTCACGGCATTCACAGGCGCAAAGTACTGGTCCGACCCAGGAACCGTCGAGAGGGATAAGTATAAGTTGTAAGAACTTGTTTCCCAATCGACGTAAAATAAATAAGTTTAAACTAAGGACGAATGATGCGCGTAATTAGTACACGTTCGTGATTTACACCACGATGGCATATACAGAATGAACAACGGGGAATTCTATGTCGCCATGCAAACGGAAACAATTCGTGCATTGTTTTGAAAACTCATTTCATGTTTTGCCATTTTAACTTCCTTATCTTCATATTCACTTTTATTTTTTTTCAATTACGCATCTTCGATGTTATTGATATCTTTTCACTGAAAGCAATGAGTAATCTGTCTTCTAAATAAGACGTGTGATCCCATGACAAAATTTAAAAGATTACACACCATGTAATAAGTATAGGTACGTGCCATCTGTCTTGTGTTAATTCCTTAAGGGCCATGATGGCCCTTCAACGATCACCTGATCATCAGTGATTTTCATAGAGATGCAAAGATACATTTATGTTGTGAATAAGTTTGGATATTGTTTCGTAAATGCGGATGCTAGAGAGTAAGCAAAGTGAATTTTGTTCCTTTTTTATAATACAACATCTTTAAGTAAATCCTGAACTTCTCAGGCATTATCAGCCTTGGTCAAACTTGATCGAGAGATTATGGCCATACACGTTGTCAGCTAATTGCTTAGGAAATGAAGCTTCTAGAGTGTAAACAAGTTATTTGTGGGCGACGGACATTCAAAGATCCTAACAGCTCATTCACCAAGGTGAGCTAAAATTCGTATTGTACTCGCCGTATGTAAATCACGTTTTTCGGTTCGTCAGATGAATTTAAAAAGAAAATCAGTTGCTGGCAGCGTCAAATTTCAAAAGAGAACACTTTTCGACACAACGTAGTTTTTAGACGGGCGGTATCAAAAGCAGGCATTGTTGATGTGAATAATTAACACAGCCGTTTGCACCGCCCTGTAACATACTGGATTCAGTAGCTTCTAAATTCAATGAGACTAAGTTTATATCTTATGTACGGTCATAACCTCTTTATGTAAAATGTATGCAATTTAAAATATAGGGGCAACAATAACACATAACTCCTAGGAAAATATTCTGTATATAACTATGCAATCTGTTCATATACAACATACAATATTAAACAAAACTTCGAATTGTGAAAGCTATATTCAAACTTTTAGTCCAGTCCACAATTATTATACTGTGACCAAAACTTGAATAAATCAGTGCTTTGGCTGATAGTTAACTTGGTAAGTCTTTCTTTCAAAAGGAAATTTTACGTCATATACAATAGTCGTTTATTTAGCTTTTCCCTGGGGGATGTGAATATAGTGCATCATATGTACATATCAATTGTCCATTTAGCAATAGTACTTCCGGGACGTGGCTGGTTTCGAGGCAAGATGAATTTGCTGTCTGTGACTAAATTCAGTAAACGAAATATCGCAGAAAAAGACAGGAACTATAAATAATTTAAATGGATTGAGTAATAAAAGCATTCTTACACCACTTTATCTCCATCGTCAGCGCCACCAGGGCATACCGCATGTGCCATGTTCTAAAATGCAACTTTGTGACAACACTCGAATTTGTTTTTATACATAATGGATTGCTTGCGTTGAATCTGAAAATATAAGAACAGAAGATCTGTTACGTTTAGGTGACGTTTGCCAGTATTTGTGACAAAGCCTAAAACGGACCTGAACGGCACCCTCCAATGTTTTAATCAATTACGGATCCAAAGGTCATGAGTTCAATTCCTGCCTAAGGCGAGATTTTAAGATCCTAAAAGGATCCAACCCAAACCCCGTTGATATTATTTTCACAATCGGTATTAAATGTGATGAATGTTTTGGCAAGCGGCACAAATTGAAGGCTCATTTACAAAGGACAAGTGTATGTTTCGCATACACATGTAATATAATACACTCAGCTTGGAGAGAAGTGAGCGGATGCATGAAAATGTATTTGACAGTTGAAAAATAATAAATGAAAATATTCAAATAAAATATTTAGAACAAACCAAACTCGATTATATTGTAAATGCATATAGACTAATTAGCATACCGTTAAACATTCGACAAAGGACCACAGAGAGCAAGCCCAAAGTGCACCGGTTTGTCCCGCCCCGTCCACGTGGGGAGATCTTGGCTACATGTATATTTAGTTGTGTCCACAATATCTTAACTCTGAAACTGAATAAGTTCAATGATATAATATCGTTCACAAAATAATATAAACCATTTTGCTGTTAGTGCTTTATTCACATCGTGTTAGAATCGAAAAACACTGTTAAGTTTTACTTAACGGTATATCATGACCCATTTCGCGGATGTCAACGGATATATTTTCATAACAACTCCGCCATTATTCGGATGCATTCGTTCTAAACAGGAACATGCTAAGTTGCATACGTAAACGGTATTTTCGGTTACCATAATAACAACACAGAAAAAGATTTTGAGAATATCCGGTAAGTATAATTGGATTACTAATTGTTGTTTTATTGTATACAGTACACGACTACATGTCACGTGATTTCGATACAACATTCAGCGAAAAAAATTTTTTAAGGAATCCTTACTTTAAAATTGTAAACGCGTTTTAAAGTGTAAAAATACATATGAAAAAAATGCATATAGGCTTGAATAAAAACGCACAGCTAGAATTTATAATTGAAAAAAACGTTGACATCAGAAAAAAGTGCTTACCAGTATTACCCAAAGGACAGTCCTATTTTTTCTCTCTTTCTTTCTTTCTTTCTTTCTTTCTCGTTTTAAAAATACATGTAAAGTAAGGCAAAGTCTAGACCAGTCAAATAGATAGACTGAATATATGGGTTGGCTAGACCAGTGTAATCAGGTTGGGATTTTTCTCCGCAATCTTATAGTATTAATTGGGAGTTGCGAGTTTTGGGTGCTGGCAACCATCTTTCTTTTAAATTGAATAAAGTGAGGGGTTTCTTCCTGTAATATGATAAAATGAATTTTCATAGCGAATGCGGAAAGTTCTTCTGAGCGAGAACCAGAACTACTCATTTAGATAGAAAGCTCACAGAAAGCCAAATCAGGCAAAAAAATAGTTCCGTTTCTGGTCGCCCGACCGACCCTCTTTTTTTAACGACCGTAAAGTTTATTTTTACCCTTACCGCCTTTAAAAAATTGTTTCCCCTTTTTACCTTTTGTTTCATGTAAAAGAATAAAAAACAAAACAACATAAAATCCCAACCTACCGAGCCTCTTTTTTATTTGCTGGAGACAGAAACGGAACTTTTTTTTTTACCTTAGTGCTACTTAATCTTTCAACCATTGCCAAAAATGCAAACGTCCAATACAAATTATTGTCTATTTCAGTTTCGAAATGTAAAATGTTAATGAGACAATAGAAATACACTCATTGCACTAACTCAAGCTGACTTAGCGTAAAATTTTATTTGTGACAATTACAGATATTTGGCACAATATCACATGAAATGCAACCCTGTTTTTGACACGTGCAATTGTGGATGAGTGACTGCTGCAGAAATATCTGTTTGATTATTAAATTTGCTTTACTGCAACATTTAACATTTTATGTAAATGACGAAAGATGCTGTTTGCTGACTGCAGTTAATGCCATTTCTGATCTTCCTGTACCAAAATGAATAACACCGATTCACAATGAGTATGATAAAATATTTAAATGGCAAAAATCAGTCCTGTAATGTGAAAGCATTTGAAATAATGCAGAGTGTGTCGACCACTGACTTCCTTCTCTTGCATTTATCTGAAATTATCTCGGAATCATACAAATGGCTTTACCCGAAAGGAAACACCCTAATAGCCTTCCAGCTGTTCCACACTGTAAGAAAATCACATACTTCGACTATTTGGTCCCTAGTGGCCAGGCAAATTGAAATATTTAATTCCTGGCGGACAGTGCAAAATTTACCTTGAATTTCATATATAAAATACACAAAATGAAACAGGATTTACAACACAGGCCTTTACACTTACAACAAAACAATTATACATATGAAATAATTGAATACATCAAATGACGGGTGATGAAAAAAAAACTTTATGTGATTCTTGAAAGTGATTTTAAAAAGAAACTACGTTTATATTTCTTTAAAATTTGGTTACCAGATCCTTCTCGTTTTTAATCTTGACAACTGCATTAATTTTGTTGTCCTGTCAGAAACTGCTGTCGCAACAGTAGTTAGTCATTGATCATGATTATGTACTACCCATCGTTCCACTTAATTTCAATTAGGAAATAATGTGTTGTCCGAGATGTACAATTTGGATTCAGATTTTGAACTGATTTAGACGGAGTAACTGTGACTCGAGAACAGTATTGAATTATGGTACATGTATATGGTAGGTCAAAATAATGAATTTCAAAACGTGAATATTTCTTTTCGAAAGGATTTATGTAATTATATTAAGTAGAACTGTAAATTATATTTTGTTTTCTAACAAACTACAGACAATTAAGCTCAAAATATGCTGCTTTAAATGAATTTACAATATAACAAAATTGCTATGCACTAAATTAATTATTTTAAACCTTGGCTAAAAATAGAAAACTGCCAAAACTATTAGTAATTGCATTCAACATTTTATGGGCATGTCGTGCAAGAAACAACACCGATTTTAAACTTATACATGTACCCTGGTAATAAATTAATGTTCAAAAAGATTTAAAATTATGCTTGTATATTAATAATGTTATTTCGTTTGATTCCAAAAGATATTGAAATAAGTAGTTACGACTGCTTCTGTCGCTAGAAAATTAGTAAAACTGCAGTTCAGCGTCATTCCGTTATTGGTTACCATTTGCTCGTTATCTATTATTTAAAGGGGCTCCGTGGCCGAGAGGGTAAAGTCGCTGATTCACTCCGCCCCTCACCGCGTGGGTTCGAATCCCAGCAGGGTCATTCGGATTTTCATGTGAGGAAGCCTTCTGGCTGGCTTGCGGTAGGTCGGTGGTTCTACTCGGATGCCTCCGTGCATTCGGTGTCTTCCTCCACCTGTAATTAGCTGGACGTCGCTATATGAATGAAATACTTTCGAAGCGACGGTTAACTCAAAAAGTCAAGTCAAGTATATTGTTTGAAAAGCCGTGCCAATATTTGCAGCCTCAATTGGTAGTGGGGATTTTTTGACCAATAGAAACTCTCGTACTTACGGCACTTAGACAAATCTTTACTGACTCTCCAACTAAGAGTACTCATTTGTGTAAGCAGCATTTTGATTGGTCGACATAACTCTTATGAATATCATCAGTAACGATAAAGTGCAGTTCACCTCCAACCCACATGCCGACCAGTTTCACGGACCACGTAAGCAACATGCAAACCCTTCCAAACCCAATGATAATTAACATCTCCAGCTCAAATTAGCTCTGTTAATTACCAATTTTTTTTAGACACTAAAACCTCTATTATTGACACTAAAGTAATAAATCTGTAAATTACAGGTTTTCTTTCAAAATCTGACCCACTTTAGGCCTCTAAATTGTACTTTTATAGGAGTGATGGGTCACACTCCGGGGTCCGCCCACAAAGCCGAGCAGGCAGATGGACCCTAATTAAACAACGTTATCAGTATCAGTAAAGTGCAGTCCAAGTATCTCTCGGCTGACAGTTGTAATAAGTAGCCGTGGGTATCCTAAGCTGATTTCAGTTAGGATCATGTAAAACCTTTATAACTGAGTAGTAAAGAGCTGCCGACTCACAATCAGTGTAAGCTGTCATTGATAGAAGGTCACGGGTTCAAGCTCTGCTTGAGACTTACCACATTTTTAATGAGTAAAACTGTCTACTATTGGTCCATCCCACCCACAATGGACAAGTAATGGTCTGTATGGTTAAAACTAGACACTAAATAGTACTCGAAGGGAAAAACCTTGTTTACTCCTGTGCAATACTCATTATATAGACGACTTGTATAAATGTCCAAAGACATATAAAACTGAGATAAAAAAATGTAAAAGACGGTGGAAAATGTTGGAAAAGATCATTGAATATTGTAGACTTAAAAAGGTATGGAAAAATAACAGAGGAAAATGTAACCCTATCATTTAATAATCATTTCTCTACTACATGAATTATTTTCAGTTTAATTTTTTTAATTTTTTTAAATTGGTTAAATTAACCAAAAAAACACATTTAACTTCTTCATAAAGAGTGAATCTATTTACATAAAACATTTTTTCGGCGTAGCTGTATAATTTCGATTTCAACTCGCATCTTAAACCAATCAAATGTACGCTAACAGCGGTAAATAATTCTAAGCTGAATAAAAGGACTCCTGTTATTGGTTAACGCATCGTTATGGACTATAAAATTACTATAAATAAGGGGTGCAGCTTGTATATATCATTCAGCTTGGTGTTATTACTTTTCTTTTTGATATAAACATGAAAGTGATTTCAGTAAGTTAAATACAATCCTTTTCCATCAATTGAGGAATGCTACTTTGTGAAAATGATTTAAAACAACAAAAAAGAATCCACCGTGTTATGACATGAAACCCCTTAATTATTATGTATATTGAATTCTTCCAGCCTGCCGAGATGCTCTCATTGAATATTAATTCGCCAAAACCAAAACAACTAATAACGCTTTTATATCATAATTGTCATATGCAATAATGATATGAACAAATATCAAAAATTATAGAAAAAATACTGAACTATTTCTAGAGCGTACTAAATTTGTTGTGCGTCGGTCTTTCGCGCGCTTTTCCTCGGAATGTTCTAGAAGACTGGAAATCTCATTTTTCTTTCATTCTACGCCGAATATCTTTTTTAAAGATATTTCTTGTTTTACTTATTTTAATACATAAGGTACCATTTTGATGGTAATGTGATGTTCTATTGTAAGAAACAATTTACTATCAAGAGAAAAGGAAATATAAAAAATAATAAAATAAAAACGTGACTTGGCGAGAATTGGACAATTTGTTACGTTCTTTTGTTAGAATTAGAATTTGAATTGACTGTATCTAAGAAGGGATCATCTCAAACAACTATGAAAGACTTGTTTATTATATATATTTTGAGTCAACTGTTATAATTCAACCGACATCTAACATCAGTTAAATTTGAAAATGAATTTCGCGGAGAATTCGTGTAAGTGGATGTAGACCGTATATCGAGATGTCACCTCGGATTCCACGTGCAATAAATGAGGTACGGTGGATAATATAAATATACATGTATCAACTCGAAATGCTGTAAAATTGATCTCCTTTTTACGACAAAGTTGTTACCACAGTAAAAAACAATTTTTATGATACTATCGGTACCCTTATATTACAATTTGCTGAATCGGTACTTAATTACTGAGAAGGCATCAATCACAATGATGACTGTAAAATGTTAATTCTGTTTATAATCAACACGATACATATTACAACCAATACCAGGATTAGGCAAATGGTAGAAAGCCGTGGAATAAAATACTAATAAAATATCTAATCCCGATTGCAGATCGAATTTAAAAATTTTTTGATACATTAAAATACATCAGGGAATCTATATAACATGTTTATAGAGTCCCGGATTAAATATGTGAGATAATTATTATGTGAATCGAATATTCCGGCACATCAATAGAGACAAATAGACCAAGCAAATTAGATAATTATGCTTCTGGGAGAATATATTTGAAAATTATGGTATTGACGCGCACACAAAAACATTTATATCAAGAAATGGTTTAAAAACCGCTTTCCTGCAACACATTTACTCTTAAAACGGGGATAGCTTGCAGTGGTAAGGAAGACATGTAAATATTCCGACGGCAGAAATACATAGAGGTTGTTGTTGGTGGTGGTAGAGGTGTTGCTGGGTGGATTTCATTATCAAAATGTCCATTTCATCATAAAATACATACTCTATCAATTTTAATTATAAACTGAAATTTACAAGTTCATGTCAGTTTGATAAATATTGTTTTGAAATGGGAATAGTGCAAAACCATTATAAGACTCGAGATTTTTCATATTCTGAAAGTGAAACGGAGCAGAGCGAGATTTGAAGCCCGATATATAACATTTTGATCAACAAAGTTGCAATCAACATCTGTATTAAAAATGACTTTTAATACAGATTCCCCTCGCGGTTTCATTTTCCAGTTTTGTAAGTGAGCAAAAACATAGAACAAATAACTGAGCATCAAATTACGCTTGTTTAATTGTGGTGTAAGGCGATCTTAAAATCTTGGGAAAAGCAACTGTTTAATAGTATCAAACCTGAAGTTGCCAAATAGAAACTGCAGTCTAATGATGTTCTAGTTTACGTGTTCAAGGGAGGTAACTACAAATAAGTGAAATACATGTAATAAAAAGGGGAGATAAGAAAAATAAAAGTAAACAGTATTTTTGTATGTATTTTAACAATTTTTTTCCTTTACTCTTTTTATGTACATGTTATTACCACAGAACTAATATCTACAACCTTGTAGATTTTTAAGTGTACATGTATTTATGTTAATATCAAGAATATGTATGCAATGTTAATTTCTGAATAATATAAACATATAGGTGTATTTTAAATACATTTCTTAGGTTCACTTCTTTGAAATTCTCACCATGAAAAGTTTGTTTCTCATTTCAATATGATTGTATAATGTGAATATGTTATGCAAAATATACATTTTCTTTGCTGATGTAGTTTAATATCATAAGGCTAAGCTTTGGGAAAATGTAATATTTATGCATGTAGGATTAATGGCGTGAGAGTTTTACATTCTACTTGATACACTGATACATTTCTGGCCAAACTCAAGTTGCTGATCTCTGCTACTGATGTCTTTGATTGCTTCTAACATTTTAATTGTTTCCTCTGCTTTTTGTAACTGTAAACTATACATTGATAAAATAAAATGTATAAAGACAGACTGAGACTATGCAAGAAGACTATATTAGAAGTTGTCAATAAAATTCTAAGCTACCAGCTTCCAAATCTGGTAGCCCACTAGGATTTTTGAGAGTTTGTCGAAAGTCTATACACGGTAAGTTGATTTTTTTTTTTGTAAACACGAAGCTATATTAGATAGAGGGTTATGAAAATTTATATAAATATCCTTTTTTCAGGTTATTGTTTAGATCCCAGAAATGAAATTACATTTCGGAAAGGTTCGGACTTTACATTGCAGGAATGGTTAGCGATTATTTTCGTGATGCTTGAGATTTCACAACCTGATGGCTACAGTATTTCTAGGCAGAGGAAAAGTGTTTGGTGAAATTTGTGAAAATATGCATAGAGTTTAAAATATCTGCTAACTAGTGCAAGTGTTTACGTAAAAAAAAACATTTTTTATTTTATTTTATTTTTTATTATTTACACCTATATAATGTCACAGGGTGAGAAAGATTTACAGCCTGAGCGTGATTCGAACCCGGGGCCTTTTGCTTACAGGGCGAATGCTCTTCCGACTGAGCTTTCCAGCCGCATACACATCTTTCTCCCCTATTGCGAGTAATCGGTACTATGACATCAGTAGTATAATGTGACTTAAAATAACCAGGCCACATTTGTGTGGACGGCCACAATTTTGCGGAACGCTCGGTGCGTGACGGCGACAGCCGATTGGTCGACGGAAACGCCCGAAGTCGATTCGTGGTTATTTTGACCGGGTCAACAGGTAATTTTTATATGCTTGACAGCTAGTTTTCAAGTAAATTACGCAATGTCAATTAAAAACGGTGCACGGAGGCACACGATCGCTCGACGGAAACGCGCGAAGTCGTTTCGTGACTATTCGGAAAGCGTACAGGTAAATGTCGGTGCAATAAGATAGAGACAACTGTCAGCTTCCCACTGTCGGTTATGGATTAAAAATTCGATAAAACGGGACATACAGCACTTTCGCCCCGATGTTAAAGCGGTGCATAGCTTACCTCCGGTTTTGCTTAAAATTAATCATCCGTCAGATCATGTATTGTTAATTACAGCGATTCTCTTTCGTTTCTTACTTTCCCGACTAAAAGAAGATGGATCCAAACGCGGAGTTCTCGCAGGATTACGCTCAAACAAAATTTTTAAAACCATTTAAGGGAACAACTCCGATTTAACGCTGAACTGTTCTAATTTGTGCGAGGACGTGAAATGTTCTTTGGAATATGACTTGTTACTGCGGTCATATTCTTTTACGTTTAGAAAAAGAACGCCAGGGTGAGAAAAAAAAATAAGTATGTTTAAGCGACGCTGATATCGGAAACATTTTAAAACTGTTGCCTGTACTAGAAACATTAGTCGCTAGATATTCTAGCAAAAGATCCCTCGCCCCATCGACGTTCCATTTGAGGTTAGCAGCGCCAAAATCGGAGAGATGATTTCTGTCGATTTCGCCATGGCGTTGGTGATGAGAGATTGGTCTACACCCAGTTCAGTTGACCCATATATACCACTCCATAAGAAATAATAAATATGTTTATAACAGACTCGAATATGAAAATAATTATCGTCGATAAGAACTTTCGAATTAATTCAACTTCAAGCTGACCCATATAATTTCACCTTGTAATTACTAATTCAAGTCGGGGTCTTTTTTATATTATTCAATTTAAAAAATGCATTAAATAATTCATACACGTGAAAGTTATAAAAAAAAATGACCACGATAAACATCGTGAAAGAAAACAATTTAACAATAGCTCTTATAATGCCGAATAGCTGCGGGCATATTAATACCGTTACGGTGATAGAAACGAATGGTGGTTAAAATATACAAAAAAACAACAACCTCGTACTGTTCTGATCTAAGTAAACGCACAATAGAGTTTACAATAGTGTTTACTAGAGACAGGGTGGGAGAATGTAATAAGTGCGCTAAATGTTTCTTGAATTTAATACTATGAACGAAAAAATGTTACTGGTACTTTTAAAAGAATCAAAGCGCTCAATGCGCTGAGAGACGGCAGCCGGGTTAGGAGGAAAAAAGCTGTGATTCTTAATAATTGATACAATAGAGGGAAAAGCCACATGACGCAAAAACTCCACACTCTCTATGCAATTATAGTCGGTAGTAAGACAATCGAATTCGCACTCTATTTGTTACAAATCAATCTGAATTATGGTCATGAACCTGACTGTATGAACTTCAGAAGTATAGGACCCGATTTATATACAATATCTACTGTTACTTAAGTGTAAAACTTGACAAGGTACTTGATTGTTTTAGATACTTGAATGTTTGTTTCTATTTCAGAGTTAAGAAATGCTCTGGGAGTATCCTAACTCGCTTTCATGCAAAATTACGCGTGAACTACTTTACTTTACATTTCATTTTAATGTATAAACATACAATCAACCATGTGTGTTAGAATATTTTTTTTTATCACGAAGTGAAAGTGAACCCTTAAAATTAATCAATTAGTTATTATGAAAATATATCTGGAAGATTGGTTACAGTCGTTAATTGATATTTTGCATAAGGGTTTTTAAAGTGACTTATTTATGTTCTCATTCAACTTGACAATTATTTTGTTTTTCTCTTATCATATGTTTTAAACTAATATTGTGTTTTCTTGTATTGTACTTTTTTAAAACTGATATATCTTTGAACGTGTACCTTTGAAGATCGAAGTGTTCTGATTAATACATTAAAATGAAATGTAAAGTATGTTTATACATTAAAATGAAATGTAAAGTAAAGTAGTTCACGCGTAATTTTGCATGAAAGCGAGTTAGGATACTCCCAGAGCATTTCTTAACTCTGAAATAGAAACAAACATTCAAGTATCTAAAACAATCAAGTACCTTGTCAAGTTTTACACTTAAGTAACAGTAGATATTGTATATAAAGCGGGTCCTATACTTCTGAAGTTCATACAGTCAGGTTCATGACCCTAATTCAGATTGATTTGTAACAAATAGAGTGCGAATTCGATTGTCTTACTACCGACTATAATTGCATAGAGAGTGTGGAGTTTTTGCGTCATGTGGCTTTTCCCTCTATTGTATCAATTATTAAGAATCACAGCTTTTTTCCTCCTAACCCGGCTGCCGTCTCTCAGCGCATTGAGCGCTTTGATTCTTTTAAAAGTACCAGTAACATTTTTTCGTTCATAGTATTAAATTCAAGAAACATTTAGCGCACTTATTACATTCTCCCACCCTGTCTCTAGTAAACACTATTGTAAACTCTATTGTGCGTTTACTTAGATCAGAACAGTACGAGGTTGTTGTTTTTTTGTATATTTTAACCACCATTCGTTTCTATCACCGTAACGGTATTAATATGCCCGCAGCTATTCGGCATTATAAGAGCTATTGTTAAATTGTTTTCTTTCACGATGTTTATCGTGGTCATAGCTATTACGTTTCATTTATGTCATGATAATATTTAATATCTAACACATCATCAATTAGTAATATCAGTAACATTTTCATATTCTAGACTAAGCAAAATAACTTTCACGTGTATAGCAATTATTTAATGCATGTAGTCATTTACTTTAAATTGAATAATATAAAAAAGACCCCGACTTGAATTAGTAATTACAAGGTGAAATTATATGGGTCAGCTTGAAGTTGAATTAATTCGAAAGTTCTTATCGACGATAATTATTTTCATATTCGAGTCTGTTATAAACATATTTATTATTTCTTATGGAGTGGTATATATGGGTCAACTGAACTGGGTGTAGACCAATCTCTCATCACCAACGCCATGGCGAAATCGACAGAAATCATCTCTCCGATTTTGGCGCTGCTAACCTCAAATGGAAAGTCGATGGGGCGAGGGGATCTTTTGCTAGAATATCTAGCGACTAATGTTTCTAGTACAGGCAACAGTTTTAAAATGTTTCCGATATCAGCGTCGCTTAAACATACTTATTTTTTTTTCTCACCCTGGCGTTCTTTTTCTAAACGTAAAAGAATATGACCGCAGTAACAAGTCATATTCCAAAGAACATTTCGCGTCCTCGCACAAATTAGAACAGTTCAGCGTTAAATCGGAGTTGTTCCCTTAAATGGTTTTAAAAATTTTGTTTGAGCGTAATCCTGCGAGAACTCCGCGTTTGGATCCATCTTCTTTTAGTCGGGAAAGTAAGAAACGAAAGAGAATCGCTGTAATTAACAATACATGATCTGACGGATGATTAATTTTAAGCAAAACCGGAGGTAAGCTATGCACCGCTTTAACGTCGGGGCGAAAGTGCTGTATGTCCCGTTTTATCGAATTTTTAATCCATAACCGACAGTGCGAAGCTGACAGTTGTCTCTATCTTATTGCACCGACATTTACCTGTACGCTTTCCGAATAGTCACGAAACGACTTCGCGCGTTTCCGTCGAGCGATCGTGTGCCTCCGTGCACCGTTTTTAATTGACATTGCGTAATTTACTTGAAAACTAGCTGTCAAGCATATAAAAATTACCTGTTGACCCGGTCAAAATAACCACGAATCGACTTCGTGCGTTTCCGTCGACCAATCGGCTGTCGCCGTCACGCACCGAGCGTTCCGCAAAATTGTGGCCGTCCACACAAATGTGGCCTGGTTATTTTAAGTCACATTATACTACTGACATCCTCCTTCATTTTAGAATTTGTCCCTGAATTCTAGGAGTTATTGGGTAAATATAACCAGGTGTATGTATAATTAGACAGACCTGGCACCTATGTCACAGTCCAACGTTGGGCGCCTTATGTCACAGGGTGAGAAAAATGTGCAGCCTGACCGGGACTCGAGCCTGGGACCTTTTGCTTACAGGGCGAATGCTCTACCGACTGAGCTACCCGGCCGGAAGGATAGTGTACACACATATTTATCCCCTATTGTGAGTAATATGCAGAATGCAAATCCAGTATTTCTGGACTCTCTTTCTTATTTATTTGTTTTAATACCAAAGCAGATATATTACACTGTATATTTAAAATAATAAATAAGCAACTAATTACCTTCATTTTTTTCGACTTTTTTTTCAGTTTGCAATAACTAGAAAATAGGAGTGGCTGCGAAAAACCTGGTTAATTGGACACTGACAATACATAAGTGCTAAAGAAAGGCCAGGGGCAATTATATCCAGTTTTCAAGCCAAAATTCAACATACTGTTCACCTCAGCAGCAGTAAACAACACCTCAAGCAACCAATAGACCATTTCATCAGGGATTTTTCAATATATGTATGCGGTATAATTTGTGACAAAACTGACAAATCTGTGATTGCATGGTGGAAAATCTGATGCATACGTTTACTACCCAACTGAACACTGTGTGGAATGTTATTATAATACCAACATGAAGATCGACTTAGTGTTTGGAGAGGACTTCTTGACTGACATAGGTGAACGTCTCATTTCAGAGTGAAATGGTCTATATAAAATATGTCAATCAACCGATGCACAACACTCATTGACAATCCTGCTATATTATGCTTTCTTTTTCTTTTAGTTTTATTTTTAGTGATTTGTTGTGTTTTAATTTTACCTTCATTTTAATAAAAAATGACCTTGCTTGCATTTCACATTTCAACTCAGATTTCTATTAACTAAAACATCAGAAGGTCTAAAACTCGCTTATTTATTGACCTAGTGATTAAAAGGTTTCTCACGAATCTCATGAATGTACTTATAGCAAATCGTATTAAATCTTATCTCTTTTTTTTTTTTTTTTTTTTTTCATGGACAAAAAACTGCTTCTCGTTTAAATCAAAATAATTGAAATAACAGTATCCTACATTCCTTTTTTGGAAAAAACTGTGTCCTGGACACGACCCTATTCTGATCACCTTGTGTCTCATCTTCTGATGGCAACAATTTGCTTTAAAAGACATATCTTCTGAAACTACTTGTAGGATGCCCATTTGTTGTTTGCATTGGCAACCAATAAAATTTGATTTTGAAAAACTTAAAAATGCTTTTCCCTGAATCAAAGGGCCAGAATTATTCAATTTCATCGCCCTGTCATTGCTAAAATTAATTCCCTTAAATTTCCCCAAAATTTTTTAATTTAAAATGTTACCTCATAGTCTTACACCACAATTGCTTACTTTAAGTTTATTCCTTAAAAAATGGAGCACCAGATGGTTGGCTAGTTTCCTAATAATTATACTGTTTATATTTTTATGAAAAATCTTTTTAACTAATGGTCAGATTTTAAATTCATTTGGCACAATTGGTCACCTCAGTTCACTACCACATTGCTAAAATGAATTTTATCCTTTGAAAAATAATGTCGTAAGTGGGGGCAGCTAGTTTCTGTATGTACTCTTGATATATATACATTTAAATAAATTCAAAATCTTTCTCCGGAGCTAGTGTTCAAAAATACTTTTCCTAACGATAATCTCATGATTCTTTCCTGCAATTCTATAAATTATTGATCCCATGGAAAATGAGGCCTTCAGATGTTTGACTTATTTTCTAATAATTATAATCTGTATAAAATTTTGAACAGTTATTGTACCCAATATTTGACATTTGTTACTGCTGAAGGTAACCAGGTCAAATCAAGTGGCATGAAATGTTATAATTAGGTGTATTGTACTCTGCCCTCTATTGCCCCTTTTTATTACGGTTATTGTCCTTTTTAAAAAAAAAAACTGCGTTCCCTTCCCGGAGCCATTCTCTTTATATTCAAATATAGCTGATGATATTTGGAACATGTATCAATGACATGGAGACGATGTGTTGGGAGCAAAATTTTCTATAAGAGCCTCTTTTCCTTTCAGAATGTGTGCCCTTTAAAAAAAAAGAGAAAGAAAAGAAATTCTGAAGCATCACATTGTTCGTATTAAAATGGTCTGATGTTGCAAATAAATATTTCAAGGAGAGCTCTTCTCTTCAGAGTATTTGATCTTTTTTAGGAAAATTATATCCACATTATTTCTTTGATCTTATTTAAAATACGCTGATGGTATATGCTAAATGTAATGACAACTTGTAAAGGATGTTATACATGTAGTAAATTTTGAGGAATGGTTTCCTTCCAAAAGGAACTTTGTTTAAAGAACCAATTCTCAATATATTTAAGTTTAAGTTTTGACACATCTTATTTTCTGAATTCCAGTACAATAACTTTCTCGCAGTTTCTGCAACTTCACACGGACCAAACAGGCTATGTTCTCTCTTTCATTTTTCAAGCTTGACTTTTCGAAGAACAGGATGAGCTGTTGTAATCACACTGACGTCGGTGTCTG